>JAGDQP010000807.1:0-142116 GCA_022664845.1 Lepisma saccharinum
ATATTTCTGTATATATATATATATATATATATATATCAAATGAAAGATTTCTGGGTGTGAGTGCATATTCAAACATTGTGGCAGTAATGAGTGGAATATCGAACATAGGTATGAAAACCTGGAACAACTTATCTAGAAATCAAGAGTATGTATTATAAATCAAGTCATTAACATTAATTAGTTCGCAATTTCTGGTTAATAGGTTTCCGTGTAATATTTATGACAGAGACTACTATGCATACAAGATAAATGAATTAATAAATATTGTGCAAGTTAACACATGTGATACGTACAGTGAGCAGAACTGATTAATGTATCAAGAATATTGAAATGAAATCAATATTAGTCAAAGCAATTGAACAGATTTAAAACTATTTAAATTGGGTTACTATTGATGTTTTAAACATCTTCATTATTCTTCCGTACATATTATAATCTAACTCCAGTGTCAAATTACTGTTTTAGCAAACGGTATTATATATTTTAGTTGGAAATGAATATTCAAAGATTTTGGTAAGTATTATAATAGAGTGGTCATACATCCTACTTTGTGTGATTAGCTTCTGTTGTCGAATATCTGCATCACAAGTACCATGTTTCCATATTATAGGACAAACACCATATTCTAGTTTCACAAATAATTAATTGTATCAATATTGGTAAAACTACTCGTTGAAATTACTCCTTTACTGATATTATAAGATAATTTATATGTAATGCGTGTTTGAACCTAAGAGGAAAGAATTCACTACATATCAGCTTTCATTAATCCGCTCACATTTTCGTACCTTCGAATACATTTCGAACTTTCCACTTCCACCAATTAAATTAAGTTAAGGAAAAAGAATTAAAAGAATCAATAAATTTTGGAAAAACTGGGTTTTGATTCAAGTGTGTAAATTGTAATACATTGATCATATTCTACATTTATTACATGAGAGGAAATATTATGTTTCTTTTATATTCAAGAATGAATCACAAATTTTAAAAATTCATTGCATGTATTATAATGCGAAAGGAATTTTGAATTATTTGAAACATAGTTTCAGGTTGCATGTGAGATACCGAAATGATATGTCATGTGAAAAGTTGATTTGTATACTTGATATTACAACAAGTGGTTTTTAGTTATGTCACTTTGTTTCTACAAAGGCTTCATGCACTCTACTTTGGTGCTCATCTCAGAGATCTATACTTATATCGCTAGTATTTACAAATGAAACGAGAGGCCTGAAAAACTTAATCCCCGTGAAACCATAAATGGAAATGTAATTAAGTTCCACGCTCACATATGCGTTCGAATCATTTAGCACATAATAACACAATATTCTAAAACATGCTATGTTTAATAAATATTCGGTATTGTTCCTAGTATTTGTGCGTAAAGTATAGTACAGGCATAATGTTAATTGGATTTGTATACTTGAGATTACAGCAAGTGACTACGTCAAATTGAGCTATAACCATTCCATTTAAAAATAGTCATAACTTAGCTCTCTACAAAAATTTCTTTTAGTAATTTGATTTTCTGTTCGAATTATACCAATACAGTGCTTTTTCCTACTTAAAATGCTTCCAATTCGGGCAGAAGAAACATATGAACAGATTCGTAAATCAATTCCTTAGTACTAAAAATTTACTCAAAAATGTTATGTACCCATATTTCATTCTCTTTGGTGTCACATCAGTGGCTGTCAGTTCACATTGTATGTTACTGAAAGATCTTAACATCTAAAATCATTTGAGGTGTTTCATTTAATATATACTAATGAAAACTCAAAATCCAGTACTAATGTAGAGCCACTCTAGATGAATAAATCTTGCGCAATACATTAGATCACATGAAGTGTTACACAAGCACCAGTTACAAGGTCAAAACGCACAGCATACATGAGCGATACTATGACAAAGCTGAATATTGCCACCATAAGGACAATATAGTCACCACTGCACGAAATTTTAAGTATTCATAGGTGCATGTACCCCATCGTGAATATGCCAGATGAAACCCCACGGCATAATGTTCTTTCCCTACTTCATTTGCTTGGTCAGTTCTTCAATAGTTGTTGCTGGTTCCGAAGAGCCGGTTTCAATTGTCTTATTTCAGTCCATATGTTTTCAATGTGCGAAAGATCTCATCATCTTGGAGGCTAGTATAATATGCCTTGAACTCCAAGACCATGTTTTGGTTGCAGTTTTAGTATGGAAAGAGGCGTAATATTGTTGAAACAGATACTCGCATTACTATTCACGATATGTAGCTCATTAGGTTTCATAACCATTATGACGTAAACCGCGTTATGGGTTCGGGATTGACAGTGATGGTTTAATTGATATCATTGCCCCACCCCAATGTTATAAGACCTAGGTTTAGTCCGGTATGTAGATAATAGATCCAATCTTCTAACACAAATTCTCCAAGCGCACCCCTGATCCGTGAATATTTTTAATTGGTACCGAAGCAACATATATTTTGTTAGAAAATAATGGTAAAATTTAAGATCAGGATAACAAAATTAAATTATTTCATTGAATTAAATATAATGAATTCCTATTTGATTTCCAATACTACATATATGTAATGTTTTATAATCCTCGTATTAATAAGTCAAAAAATCCTCGGATGAATAAGTAACCACTTTGACTAGCTATGCCTGCCTAGAATCACACATAAAGAACGTACTTCGTATGAATAAAAATAACGGTTTCTTAAATAAATTACAAAAGCAATGGTTATAAACAAAATATTGGTGTTCTAAGCAACGATCACCCAGCGATATGGTTATATTGTGGAAACGAACGTTTCATATTATAAATTATAGAAGACATACTACGCTTATCAGAAGGGGGAACACAGAGGTTTGTCAAAAGCACCACAGCAGCGGAATGTTGAAATATGTTGAGAAAATACGCATGGTTCCATGTTATCAAAATTTGCTTAAACAAAATGATGAATTCAATATAAAAACGCTACTCTGTTTGCTACTGACATTTAACGTACATAAAATAATAGTATCAGTTTGGGAATTAGATAGTAGGTACTGTTTACGAACAATACACCTATATAAAGGACCAATGCATTAAGTTTATAGTCGAAAGTATTTCTGGATTTAAGTTCTAACTACATAGTCGTAGTGTACTAAGCGAAACACCTCAATTATCGAACTTCTTAAAATTAATTGTGCTTTTGTGAGTTCCCATGGTTCAAACAGCAGCGTGTCTGGCTACAAATCGGGTAGAGCAGGTTCAAATCCAGAGACAGTTGAGGCTTTTCTCGCAGTGTTCCCATTTTTTGTGCTCTGAGGTGCACTAAGCGCGCTCTCAAGTTGAATACCAGAGTATCCTTGGTATTTCTGGGCAGCTTGACAGCCAAATGCGGTAGAATGTGGGACTGACCATAACATCTCAGTTCGTGTTGTTGGTCAGGAATATGTGTAGCGATTCCTGCACGTCCTCAATGCGCCGTTCACGACGCGTGCTCATCGCAAAGTGTGCAGCTTAACGTTTATTTGTACTTTTGCAATTATTGGTATTTACAGACTAAATGCACCGTAACTCTGAAGAGCTGAAATGTAACATTTTGTAGAAAGTGCATAATAAGAAAACCACTGAATTTCAATTGATAAGGGTGGTTTGTAACGCAACCATCTCGCTTTGGAACGATAAAAGATGGTATTCCATGCTTCACGGATGTAATTAATTCTTCTAACTTCTCATTTTTTGGGTGGTTCACAATGAATCTTTGGTAATTCGTCAGTTGTTACTGTGAAAATTTTGTAAAGACGAAAACATACTGTGAAGTTAATTGCATTTAGTTAAAATGAGAACAGAATAAATGAAAAGTGTTTTCAAATATTACATTTTTCTAGGTGATATCTAGTGTGTGATTCACATTGTAAATTTTCGAACGTTGTTTTCAAATACTCACTCAATAATGAGTGCCTTACGAAAGCTTTATTTCCTTGTCACATATGAATATTTTTTTTTTCGCTTTCCTTACATTTTATAGATGTTTCTACACGTTCAAAAGATGGAAACTTAATGTCCATATATGTACATTTATTTAAAGTGATTACATTCTCAATGAGAAATTTTACCATAGAATGTATAATACTTTCTCCGATAAAAATCTATTCTTAAAGACTGGTTCTTTTTTCCCCTGTCGTAGGATTAACTATTTCGCTCAATTCGGGCTGAATTCCGCTCTTCTGAATTAAGTGTATGTGTATAGGAATTATGTTCACTTTGCAATTCATGTAATTATATAATGTAAGTCGTTCATTTTTCTGTACCGGATAGTTTCGATCAGCTTATTGCAAATGAAAAATACAATATCGTTTCACTCAGTAGCGAAAATTGATACAATTTCCATTCTGTACGATCGATACTATTTCCAATGTTTTTCTTCATTGCTATTAATGCAAATAAGAACTTGAACATTTTCAAGATTACGAACGTTTCACAGTACTATTAATCTTTACCATTAGTATTCATAGAAATAAACTTTTGTTTCCGATAAATCCAGTTCAGTATTTGTGTCTTCAACGGTGCACCCTACGATGACACTTTATCTTTCACGTAACTTTGAATTCAGAGTTTATATGGTGGACATTAAACGGTGGTAGCAAAAGGAAATCGATGCATGTGAAACATGAACAGACACACAACATAAATTGTATCTTGCTTTACACTTCAAGGATAACTGTTGGCTCGCACTGTATTGTAATAATTTCTGTGATTATCGTTTACAATCTTTACAGCTTACATTTTTCTTAAAACAGAATTGTATAAACTATTTTCAAAATTTGTCCGGACAATACTCTACGAGTTACCTTTGTATCTTACGTAGAGATAATTAATTCCTTAGCTGTTTGCACCACACGATTTTTAGGCCATCACTAGACGTATTCAGATTCAATTCAATTTATTTAGTTTATACTCGATAAATACTTTATACATGGCCACTTGGCCAGTGGTTGGTTTTGGCACTCATAGCTCAGTGGTGCTGACCTTATGAGTCTGTGATGAGGATTCAACTTTGGCCACTGAAGTGATACATCTATGTATTTCATTCCAATGTTCTATGCATTGCAATGTTCTATGACTTTATAGCGTATGCAGCTAATATGCGCCATATTAGCTATTTTTACTGTTTGTTTTAATATTAGTTTAATCTTAACATCCCAATTTGTGTTCAAGAGAGGTTTCTTTCACAATCACATAGTAGGGCTCGTTTTATAAGCAAACCTAGATAATGTTTCTCGCTGGCGTATATCATTACATTTTACCACTATCAGCAAAAAGCTAATAACATCTTGTATGTATCCATTCTTTACAGTCTTCAGTCTATGTATTTTCATTCATTGGTAACAAGCGTTACCTCTCGGGGTTAATTCACATTCTCAAGTCTAGAAGGAACCGGTATGAAACAAATATTCAGAACATAATTGTCGGTGATTTAACATTCATGGTTGTTGTGGATCTGCCTTGTTTTCTAAAAAAAAAGAAGAAAAAATGGCGCCTGTTTTATTTTGTACATTTGTACACAACTCTCTTTCTTCTTATTAATCTTCTGATCAAAGAAAGTTCCGCATCAGAATATACACCTTTTTTAAAAAACGTTCAAAATTCTCAGCTCCGTGTACCTTAAAACATAAATAGTTTAATCGCTATCTCAAACAGCTACTTTTCTTCCATGGCTATATGAATGTTTTATACTAATGTAGTATATCTTTCTAAGTTTCGTTTTCTTCAAGGAAACAAGTTGTAATATTGCTAACTTCATTTTAAGCAATAATTATGTTTATATTGGTAAATCAGAATAAATTCAACATAAATTAAACCGTAGATTATAATATTTGTACGTATATGTGATAAATTCCAGGTTGTTCAGTTCTGTGTTGCCAGCTTTTTTAAAACACCATTAAAATTTCTTCCATACAGTATCTGCCCCAAATGTAGCATAACCATCATTCAACAAAATAGAAGAACGTTTTGGGTCTCCGGACACCAAGTACTCTAGTTCTCAGTTTTGCCAGTATATTTTAAAATTTAACATGTAGATATGCCTTTCTTAATACAAATGAACACCAGTGCATTGATTTACACTAAATTTGACATACGTACTTATTAGGTACTGCGAGAGGTCAGGCGCTCCAGGCACCGTACTATATCAGGATTACCCAATGATTAAAATAATGTAGATTTCATATTTGTTACCGTCGGACATATCTGCGTTGATTTACGGAAAATTTTACATGTACATTGAATTAGATACTGAAACAGTTTATGTGGGCACTTCCGGCGAAGCAGTAGTCAGTGTTGTCAACCATCTTCAGATAATATTTGTTTCATTGCTTCCATATCGTTTAAAGTATTAGAACCAAACTTTGTATTTACGTACTGGGACGCACCATAGAGGTAACTTCAGGCCCAACAGTTGCGAATCCATTTTTAAAAAAATATTTACTACTTCCATTCAGTTCGACGTAACCCTCCAGCTTTGAGAATACATATTCGACACAATCGAAACATGTTGTGATTGTTCTCTCTACATAAGAACCCAATTGTCAGCGTTGCTATCTTATTTTAAAAATCAATTTTTCAAATAGCCCCCAGACTGTTACGTTCTGATAGCTGTTCCTATACTTTCAAAAAGTCCAATTCGAGCCACATTACGTGTCTATTTTATGATATAATTCTTAATACTTCTCAGGGCCATATTGCAACAGATTCATTAGAAGAAACGTATTGGTAGTTGATTGTTTAGAAGAGTATTCATTATACATTTATGTAACTCTTTCGAAATACGCATGTAACATAACATAATTTTGTTACAGTGTATCTAACTGTATTTATTTTCACACTATAAGGCAAGATTTGGTGCCCGGAGCATGATATAGTAATGCCATCGAGATTTTATATTGAGAAATTATGTACTAGTAAATGCAAACATATATTTCAGTCCTTGAATAGAAGCAAGTTACTTCTCGGAATTTTCGGCTAAAGATAATTGAGTTTTGCGGACTGTAATTATAATCAAAAACATATATCTTCTTTGAATGATACCGTAATTAGAAATTGACGTTTGTTTATACGGGATGAAAGCATGTTTCGGTAAGAATTGATATTTTTTGAGTTTACAGTAAAGATATCTTAAATTGTATTATCTCTAGGAACTTAAATTATTCCTACAATTCATAATATTTCTTCAGTTTCCAGGATGTTTATTAGTATTTTATTACAAACTATACAAAATAACATCAGTCGATATGCCTTTAGTTAATTCCTTACATTTGTTGTGTAAACTTACTTTGATCCAACATGTATCTGCGTCTTGTATATAATTCTACCTTGTAAATAAACTATCCAATCTTAGTGGCGAGCCTTTATTCCAACATTGTAGTGTCCATCCTTCTTGAGTTTCTTTCATGTATTGTCGAAGACCTTGACTCCCAAACTACTCAAATGCATGGTTCTAACCGTCATCCTGGGACACTAAGTTATTTTTAGAGTTACTTAGCCGTTCTGAAAACTGGACAATTTCCGTATTCGAGAAATAGCCCCGATTCTCGAATAAACTAAGGGAAATAGCTCTCAACATAATAATCGCATCAGTGCCTCGTAAGGCTGTAGGAAAACAAAGCAATGATAAACTGGTATTAATGCTTAAAAGTTTAACTCTAATCCTGTTGATTTTATTGGTTACCTACAGGGTAAATCATTAAATACATTCTGTATAAAATAAACATTGAAAACCATGAAACACTAAAATAATAAAAAATCTTCACAAACACGTTTTCACAACACTAGTTCATACTATTACCAAACTATACAAGTGAATGATAAATTATTAAGGACACGAAATTGAATATAAAAACAGGCCAAACAAGTAAACAAAATTTACTAACGATTAGCTCAAATTTACAGATAATTATCATTTAATTATATTGATCTAGTGAAAACTTAGTTGAGCGTCCGTATAAAAATGTTAGGTAGCCTGCAGAAGAGTAAATGTTACCTTTCGAAAATAAGAACCATTTGCGCTGTCAATTTTGAGTAAATCCTAATTGAGAAAGCAATGCAGAGCACCCAAGTCCTTACTATATGCGTTGGGACGGGCTTAACACATACATCTTAGTTAACTGTGTCATAAATTTAGGTAGTTCGATATTGAACCAAAGTTCAAAAGTTTGGGGGCAAGATTCTTAGTTTTTCATTATAATTAATAAAATATACCCATACAGTTCACAATGAAGTAAGATAAAATTTGGCGAATGTATAATATCAATAAAATATTTGCAAACACAATGTATATTCAGAAGAAACAAACTGACTAAATATATCAGAGAGGTTCGAGAATGTTAAGGTGGGTTATTATTTGCGCAAAAGTAAGGGGGGGGGGGATTTCAGGCACATCAATTTACTCCATTCTCAATATACCAATATGGTTAGCTACTTTAAAAACCATGTGAGTTTAAAAACCTGCAGGACATGAGAAAATAGTATTGCAATTGGCATGAGAAACTTGGCAGAAAAGATATGTACGCGTAAACAAACATAGAATCAACCAAGAGAATGTTAATGTGATGTCTTCTAATTGCAGAGTTCCGTGTATTCACTGTCACACTTGTTTGCGTTTAGCAATATTTACTGTTTAGATTATTCTGGTTCTTAGGCTAAAATACATATTGAATATCTTCAGCAAACACAAAATTAGTATAAAAGTTAGAGAAGCTGTTACACAGGTTTCGAAACATCTTCTTTGTGTACAATTTATGCTATTTTAAGTAAATAATACTATTATGTACACGTAAACGTTTAACAGAAATAAGAAATCTAAAACTAACCATTCTGTCAGAGTTGGTGAGCAATTATGAACACAATTATCTTTCTAAACTTCAGCAGTCACTTGGGAACACAAGCTTTAGATTTAAGTGTATCTTCGGGCCTAACCAGAAGGACGAATTTCTATATATCTTAAAATAATATCCTGCAATATTAAAACTGCGTATAGTGAAGAAGTGAAGAAGAAGAATTTTCTAAAAAAGTAGGAACTCTTGATTCTTCCTAGTTTAAATCCTTGTGTTGTGATTCAAAATAGAATACTAATTGTTGAATATTTGGGGTTACAGATGATATAAAAATTAATTGTAGATTATTTTCTGGAGCTTGTTATATGATATTGAAAACAAGTGTCGATGATAAAATGTATTAACCAATCAAATAACAAAGACGTAATTCCATTAACGATTATATCATAAAGATATTCTACGTACATAATAGTTGTTAGATAAAACAAACATAATAACAAGAAATAAATTGCTCATGATTGATCACACGTGTACAATACAAATAGAAACATTCCACACCAAGAAGTTCAACTACCAGAAATCGATTAGAAAAGATTGGAGACGCAAACAGAAAGCTCTAGAAAGATAACGTCATATTCTTCTAGACAATCAAATGAGCCATAAACAAGTCACTTGATTAATGCTGATATCCAAAGATATGCAACACAAAAGTCATTCTTTCTTTGAGAGTGTTCAACTAACACATATATATGTTGTTCACCAACATGCGTATACACACTAAGGCACGCACATACGCATTTATATATATGTACATATGTACACAAATGTACATAAAATATTTGTTTATAGAAATGTTATGTTAACAGTATTTGATTAGCTTCCAGCTTTGATGCAAAAGAAGAAACATAAAAAAGGTTATATTCACACGTTTTACAAGGATGAAATATGTTATAAAGATTGCTGAAGGTGCCATACATGAAGTGATTAATGAGGTACGGTAATTACCCCATTTTAATAACAGAATGCTTTATGCTTATTCAATTATACGTGTCAAATTGACATCGAACGTCTAAACAATGGGTTGATGAAAGAAATACATTTCTACCTTGTATACCTATCAATGGAAACAAAATTGTATCAACAGATTCTTCGTTTGAAACAGGATTTCGTGTACATAATTAAGAAGCCTTTCCTTCCGTGAGGTAATATCAACAAACATAAAACAGTTTTTTTTTTCAGTGTCTTGTGTAGTGTGTTGCGTCATAAGTTCTAAGCAGGCAGCAAAATTTTAGTTCGGAAGATGTCGGTATCGATTAGAGCTTTTGCTATGATAACTGGTTTCGCGATGATGGTATGTACTGTTGCTATTTTTACATAATTCTGAATAGCAAAAATATTTAACACATTTTGATTTACGATTGACTATTCTTACATATATCCAAAAACACTTACTTTTGCATTTCAAACTGACTGAATATTGGCTCTAGAAACTCGTTCATTTATGATGTTTAGATTCGTAGCTGAAGTAAAATATACGAGTTCAAATACACTAAAACCTTTCTCTATTATATGTTTGTATATTTATTTAATTGAGGACATTGCCGCGGAAGACGGACACAGAGACCTATGTGCCCTTTTTCCTGCAATCACTTTAAACGATCCGCCAGGTTCTCTTATACATGTCCTGTATATTTCAAGTGCATCTTTGTTCGTTAGCTTGGTAGAAAAGTCTCCGCAAGTGAAAACTGTCGTCTTGATTTCGGACCCTGCTGGCGGGCAAAACCTAAACTCAACAATCATCAAGTTTTGTTCATGCTTCAGTAGTGTGCTTTATGTAGAACTTATTCACATGTATTTTGTCAAGGCTTTTACACAGTGCGACAGAAAGATTGGTCAAATCAGATCGCACATAACAAAAAGTGAATTAGCCTGTCTCCGAAAAAAAAAAATATTTTCGATTCAAAGTTAATGGTTGAAATTAGTACCAAAGCTAGAACGGTGTTTAAAATGTTTTGGGGCGGCCACTTTGAATCCAAGATGGTAATTGTTTCAAGATGTTACAATATTTTCCTAAACTATTCTTGATAATACCCCTTTATGCTAAATTCCATATCTCTATCTCAAACAGGGTTGAACATATTTTGGCGGCCATTTTGAATCCAACATGGTGACTTTTTCAAAATGTAACATTTTCCTTAACTACTATTGATAATACACTTTTATGCCAAATTTCGTATCGCTAGCTGTAACTATGTTGAATAATATTTTTGGAGCCCGCCATTTTGGATCTAAGACGGCGTATTTGGAGACATTTTCTAATATATTCGTAACTTAATGGTGATGATGTACCGACATACCAAATTTAGGTTTTCTATCTCCAGCCATTTAGGATGTATATTTTATGAAATTTTCGTTTTGGCGGCCATTTTAGATCCAAAGTGGCGACTTTTCCAAACATGTTGTAATATGTCCTTAATCTGTTGGTGATGATGTACCGTCATATCAATTTCGTTATTCTATCGCCAGCCATTTAGGCTATGCATTTTATGAAAAATTAATTGTTCATCCAAGATGGCGACTTCCTCAATATTTTGTAATATTTTCTTAATCTACTGGTGATGATGAACCGTCATACCAAATTTCGTTTTTCTACCTCCAGCCATTTAAATTGTGCATTTTGTAAAAAAAATGGAGGCTATTTTTTATCCAAGATGGTGACTTTTTCAACATTTTGTAATATTTTCTTAATCTACTGGTGATGACGTACTGTCATACCAAATTTCGTGTTTCTAGCTCCAGCCGTTTAGGTTGTGGCACAATGAAATCTTTGATTGCGGGAAAAAGAGCACAACAGGCATACACAATTTTCACTATATTTTCACACAAACAATGAATTTTATGAGATGAATTCACAGTTATCAAATCTGATTCTATGCGCTTTATACTGGTGTAACTTACTTTACAGGGAGACTATGATTGAGATAATATCAAACAAATCCTGACATTTTGCTGGGAGAATCTACGCGTTATACAGAGGTAATAAAACAAAGAATTAACTGCTCAAATTTAATACAAGATACCGAGATAGGGGCTGAGATATGGGTAGAAGTGTACACAAAGTGATATTTTTATCGTTCGTTCAACAGAAGAAACTTTGCTTCAATTTCGTCCTGGAACACAACACTGCAAAGTTGTAGGGTCACTTCCTATACCGCAAGCTTCCTCGCTAGGGGCGTATTTAGAGCATTTGGACCCCCGAAATACATATTTGTTTGTAAAGTCCATATACTTGTGTCTGTGTTACAAAATTAAATTGTAAGCAAGCTTGGCTAGAGAAATTCTGTTGTCGTTGTGGTTAATTCTAGTAATTCCGGCCAACATACCAAAAATAATGTGAAAGATGAAGTTGTTCCTGGTGTTGCAAATGACACTTGCTTGTTTGGATTCATTTAGTAGTGCATGTGGTGATTTTTGAGTGACAGAGACAAATTTCTACCTTAATCCACCTGTATTGAAGTGATAGTATTTGTTTGAAAATTATATGTCCACATCGCTTTCTTCTTAAACCAAATTATTGCAAAGAAGTAAGTAATAATTACAGTCTTGATAGTATAATATTTAAGAGTGAATGTTGAGTAATGATTTTTCGTGCTTATGTGGAGCTGGTCTAACACAAGTTCCTTTACAGCCAGAACTGAGTCAAGCGGAAACATGGCATAGGAGCTACCAGCATTAGATTTTGAATAGTATAAAAACATTAAGGCCTTTAGGGATCTGAGGCTCAGGCCGGGAGAGAATGGGGTAGAGGATTGAGGTTAAGGGTCTATTTTGTAGGTATTATACCGGCATTTGCCTGGCGTGTTTGTGGAAAGGTCTCTAAATCTTTATTGAAGAAGGTCAGCCACTGGGATATATCCCAGAACCTTTCGAATGCTACTCAAAATCTCTACAACAGAGCCACGGTCGTTCTTTAACAAGATTAGACCCATTACATATTGCAGAAAGTGAGAAAGCTAGTCTAGCAACTATTGCTATGTATATTTGCGAAGTAAATTCGGCATATTCACCGATTTTCAGAACAATCTGGCTTGGGGTACAAGTATCTCCCTTATCGGTATTAAGAAAGTATATCTTGAAGAAGGTCATCACTTGATTGTCCTCCTTCCTTGGCGAGAATAATGCTTATTAACTATTATGAACATAGAAAACCAGTACATTATTCTTATACTGTATATTTCTCCATATGCTGTTACTCTCAGCAAAAAGCTTCGTTCCTGTAAACAAAATAAATTGGAATGAATTTAAAATTTAAACCTTGTTTAGGTTTTCTTCAAATAACTTTCCTACAGCTATATATATATTGGATGTCGAGAGTGGAGCAGAACTATGGCAAAAGTATTTCGTGTTTCGCAAATTTGCTTCCTTTATCAGTTTTCTGATTGATACGGTTTTCTCCCGTTCCTTAATGCATTAATTCCTTTTGAGAAACGTTATTGTCATAAAAGTAGTCTTTAGACATTTTAAATGCATTTCTGCTACTGAATGCGATAAAAAGGTTTAATTTGGATTGTAAATTAAAAGCTTTAATAATGAGAGATACTCCTTATTCGTCTCCATTCAGAAAACATAATTGTAGCCTTCATAAATGCATTCGTTCTAGTCAGGCGAATTTAGATCTATTTGCAACTTTGTATGAAAAACGTAGTGAAAGCTCCTTATGAATGTTAAGCGTTGGTTCTCGATTTTATTTTGGTTGAATGATTATATCGCTTGTTATACACAGTGAAGATTACGATGTTAATTCAACACTTTTAGTGTCCCAGGCTGACTACCACTTATTGTGTTAAATCAACACAACACATGGTGTTGATTTTGTAATGGAATAATATATTTAATGTTGCAGTCAGGTCTGAACATGGATCTCTGAGTTAGAAGTTCAGCGTCTTACTGTCTGAACTAAATCGCCATACAGAAGAGTATAAAGGATAAAAATGTGTTTCTGAACACTAAACGAAAACAAATTTATCCTCTCGACTTAGGCTATGGTTTAATTTGTCAATTAGGGTTCAGAACTCCCGTTCATTGAGCATATGTTCCATTTCTGTGAAAGTAAGCGATCAAGATGACGAGAGCGAACAACAGTGGTTTTGCTTGCACCTAGTGTTTCTTTCTGTCTAGCAATTAAGTCCAGACATTAAGACGCTAAACTCCAAACTCTGCAACGCATATTCAAAAGTTGATGTAGCCTTAATAATTTATTTCCCAGTACGGAAATCAACACCGCGTGTTGTGTTGAATTAACATAAGTAAATGACAGTCACGATAGGACACAAAGAAGTATTGAATGAACACCGCTTTTCTTTACTTTTTACTTTCTCTCTAGGCTGCGGGTGGTTCATTTCTTACTTTCTGTATTTTAACGAACGAAAAGCGACGTGGGTGGTGCGTCGGAAACTGACCTTACTTTGAAATAGCTTAATCCCTAATAAACGCACTTGCATACCATGTATATATGCTCGTCCCTGAGTATGTCTTACAAGTTCTACATTTGAGACCTATTATTGTCTTATGGTTAATTAAAAAATGTTGCTGTTGGTGAGTTCTTACAATTCGTAGTTTATGTCCGTTTATTTAAATAAAAGAATGCCGAGTTTTTGATTGCTATGTACAATATTTTACTTTGCATAATGAACATTGCTTTAATAGAAGCAAGAAAAGCAACAAATACCAATGTTACTCATAAAACCTTTCTCCATTGGATGTCAAATACTAAATGTCATCCAAAATCTAAATTGCATTTCTTCACAGAAAAAAATATCCAAAGACAACGTATTGACAATGTTGGCTGAAATCAAAATATCGAAGTTGCATAATTTTCAGCCATCTACACACAAGGAACGTAGATACAACATACGTGCATACAACATAATTGCCATGTTTTACTAGTTAACAAAATCCCGTTATAAAATCTGGTTTGTTGGACTATATATCCACCGAATATCAAAATGTAGAAAGCATAACATTACTGCAGTTCAAATTTCATTGGCAAGCAAAAAGTAACGAATGGTTTTCATTGGCTACCTATTTTCATTTGACAAATAAAGCTCATTTAGTCTTTTTGTCTAAAACAAAGTCTTGTTCAGCTCAATATGAAATTCGCTAATTCATACATTTCATTGACAAGTGTCAATCCACCTCCTGTCCTTAAAAAATAATAAAAGAAGACACACTTACAAAAAAGTTGACTTCCTACTTCTATCGGATACTCATCAATCAAGGTCGTCTAAGGTAAGCTTCTCATAATTCCACAACCTAAATAATAATTAATCATCTCACATCATACTAATTTCCTTAGCCTGTCTGCAAATTAATAACAACACATTGAAATACATTCCACAATAAAACAAGAAATAATATAACATTTTAGTACACACGCAAGAACTGATACATAGAAGTTCCATGTTCAATTTACTGTTCCATATACACCCACAACAATTATCAAATCTACCAACATAGACTTTATGTACTAGTTCACATAAATCTCATTGCTTGTACTAAACTATTGATAAACTCAATTATCTCCTGCGAAAATCCACGCTCTAACCACAATGCCAACACTTGTTTCTTTGACGATATTTCCTCCATATGTAATATCTTTACAAAACCGTGATATCTCTACAGATCATCAATATCCTCAAAAACTTTATCTTTTCTTACCCCGGTGTCCTCCTCTCTTGACCTAAGAGTTTCATTGTACTCTAATTGTACATCTCTCTCCTTTTCTAACTCTGACACTTAATGAAATTTAGCACTTGAGATTTGTTTCGTTGCTTCTGACGCATACTCCGCAATTACATCTGACCCGATACCAAGGCTTCGATTCTTCACTGCTACTGTCTCTGAGAATCCTGCTGTGCTTTCATTATTAGAATGTTTTTAGCTTCTCAAATTCATCAGTTGTAACATCAGTTGTCTGAGTTCTAATATTTCTAAATTAAGTCGTCGCCACACTTTCTTACATGAGTGCTCTTCGCACGATTTGTTTTTGTATTCTTTTATGAAACATCCGTCCCGATTACCATATTTCAATTGATTACATGTTACTCCATTAACTGAGAACTTTGGTTGTGTTGTATCTTCTTGTACGCTTATATCTGATTTATTCTCAGCTGACTTTCAAGTTTTGTTATATTGATATCTAATAGTTCTTCCCCATCGCGGATATATGAGATCTAATCCGAAGCTACCAAATATGGGATATGGGATTTGTTGTTCTGATATCCACCATTCTAGATTGAAAAGATGATATATATATATGGCAGTATAACTTTACCTAAGGCGTTAATCTTATATCCTCTCATGTTCTTCACAAAAAACTGTTCCGATTATTCTTGAATTTTCCCATTGTATTTTTCAGTGGTATATTTGTCCATGACATTTGATCCCGATCTAGAATACATTAGTGCTGTGAATGATTGATCTTGTATTAATATCCTAATTACATTTGGTGCTGACCGTACGCTGCAATTAGAAGACTCTAATAGGTATACCAATATGTCATCAATGCCAAAAGATAACGTGTTACGCACTTCTATATCATGCTCACCGTCAATTTCTTAAACTTGATGCACTTGCCTTGGTGCATTGCTGATATTTTTATCCTTGGTGAAGTTATGGCTATGACCTTAAAGGGCCCCTTGTGTCCACACCTCCCGCAAAACTGTGTATATGCAGGGCACGACTTGCGTAAGTGCGTACGGAAACAACATCTAGAGTTGCGTATGAGGTTTTTGGCTTCCCTATCCTGCAACTACTCATAATTGCGAATTGATTACTATTTCTCAACCTTTTGCATCCTATTTTCTCCTATCTGGATTTTATTGAAACGTTGAGCAAATAATTCGCAGTCATGTTCAATTACTTCATGCTGTTAAGCAATCTAGGCATCCTCCTCAACATCAACTTTTCAAACCTTTTCCTAACTGACGTGTCAGCAATTCCGAAAAATTATTTGATTTATTAGTGCTTCATCTAAGAAGTTATTAAAATTACACTTGGCTGCCTATGGCGTTAATGTTTGCTCATAATCTGCGTCGATTGACTCTGTTGTTTAATAAAGCATCAAATAAGAATCTTTCAGTTCGAAAATTAGTCTTTGATTCGAATATTTGTAGTAGGATGCCTTGAATTTATGTGAATGTTAACTCTGTTATTGTCTATGGACTAATAAATATTTTAAGTTTTTTATAGGCATCATTGTCTAACAATGTCACTACGTTGGTTAATGATTGAACGTATTAATGCTTTTGCTTCAACATTTTCGGAGAAAAATTGAATCTTCAGCGAGAGCAACTATCTGGGATTTGATTATATTTACAACGATTTGTAAGCATGCAGTTCCGTTGATGCGTTTCATCAATATTTTCAAAATTACTTATTTAAATTTGAAAAGAAAACATTGGTTGAAACCATTAATAAAAACCAAAAATAGAAACGTAACGCTTAGGTTTAAGTGAACCATTGCAGCCCTAAAGTTTTCCCAAGTTGATTTCCATAAAATAAATATTATACCTTTGACTTAATATCTTGCTTTCCCAAATCGCACTATTTGTGGATATTGGTATCCCGTAATGATGATAAACATCATAATGAAAGCTCAAAATTGTAAGTCTGAAAAGTATGAATACTAAATAAGATTAAAATCCCTAAACTATATTTTAATTTAATTCATAGTTTCTTATTTATCGCGAAATTTTAATTTATTTTACGTATTACATTTTATTAAAATAATAGTTAATCAAATTAAGTTACATTGCTTCAGATTTGAACAATAAAAATGTTTTTTAAAAAATCTCATCTACTTTTTCATTCTATTCATACCGTTGTTGTGTCGAAATGAAATTGGAAATTGATTTTTTTCATTCATTGTTTTTCACAATGGACTTACTGTATTTTTAATTAGTTGGCTACACGCTTACTTCCGGCGACAAAATATATCTATTACGTGTCCCGGGACGCAAAAAAATAAATGTAAAAAAAATAATTGAAAACGATGTACGCAAGTAGACTTGTATAAAAAACAAATGAACATTGATTTGGACTTATTTACATATATATATTAAAAACAAAGTAATTTTCGCTTGTAATATGTATAAACTTTATAAACAATAATCAACATTTGAATTTCAAACTTATAAATAGAGATAAGGTACGCATGGACATTAAAAAGCATTCCACTATCATTTATAGAAGGACATTGTCCTCTAATTCCTACCCAGAAGGAAGCTTACAAAGGATAGAAGAAACATTTCCACGCAGAACGGCAATACTGTTACGTTTTAATAGATACATATTTGCGCTAGCATCTCCGGAAACTAGCTTCATGCGTTTTCCAACTTCTTTGATGAAATAGAGGCCCTCCGTTCCCCATGTACCGCTTGAATCATTTGCAATGGGAACGAAAATGAATATATCGAACAGATTACTGTATTTTCTATTTTTTCAACACCTCTACGTGTAGCCGCACTACCGGCTTGCAAAGATGAATGACGAAAATTCGAAATGGCAAAAGTATCCACACAAGTATGTAACGCCTTGTCAAACGGGTTATGTTTCATCAGTAGCGAGGCAAAGTGTGGGTGGGGGTGAGGGGCGATCAGGGTTCAGCTGCTTAACAGTCGGACGATATCGAAAAAACTTGGACAAACTCGAAAATTCATATATTTAAACAAATACGCTTGAAAAATCATCAAATGTTATAGTAAAATGTCCAAAAAACGCTAAAATAATTCATTTGTAATTCTGTAACTGATAAACATTAGTGCATGTCCGCTCAAATTTGCCAATTTATTAACATTCTTTGAATGCGGTTATGTATATTTTCTGTCTGCAGCAGAAATTGAGGAAAATAATTAGTAATGTAAATATCTCATAGAACCGTTGTGAGATATTTCAGCGCCCGAAGCATATGTAGAAAATATCCTACCACGGTTTTTATTTTAATCATATTTACTTTAATTTTAATATATTGTTTAGGACTTTTAAAGAAAACAACTTAATAATACGCATGCCACTTATCATATTTTTATAAATCTTGGGAAATAATATTATAACAATAATGTACATAGGAACTCGAATTGCCTGTGATTTGCATAAAAAAGCGAACATTTTTTCACCTAACAAATAGTATTTTAGGCGCCTTGTATATTCGGAATTATATAGTTTTCGAAGCCTCCGATTTTGCTCTCCCCAGTTTTTGCGCCAAATGCAGGTGCAACGCCCTCACTAAGGCACTGGTGGTAGGTTATTTTGTTCGTCTACAATGCAACCATATATTTTATGTAGTTGAGAGCTCTGTCCTAAAGGTTTTGTTATATATGTACACCTATATGTACAACTAGATTTCCCAAATTCATCGAGACGCACACAAAAAGCTAAGCAAGCCAAGCTCTGCGTTTTCGTAAATATAAATTTAGAATAAATACCTTCAGGTCATCCAACATGTAGCTGCCACAAGCTACACCTTCTCCCCAAACGTGAGAAAACGCGTTGCGAGAATAAGTACTTGCCGATGATGCGTATAGAATCCCCACCTTTTGTAAATGAAAGATAGCGGAAAAGTCAAGGACTGGTTAACAGTAGTAACGTTGTCGGGATATTGTGTGGAGTTGGCGCTGGTATGCAAGAGTGATGGATTAGATTCATTAGAGGAATGAGGTGAAAATGGGACCCACACTCTGGCTTCTAAGATAGAAAAGATCATATAATTTATTCTATGAGATCTTACCTACAGAAAGGGATATAAGTATTTCAAAAGTGATGATTGCACTCCTGATTAGCCCTCAACTCTTGAGAGAAAAATTGAAAATTTAGTAGTGCGTAACGTATTTGACATATCCAAAAAAATTATGAATGATATATTTTGCTAGGTGTATGCGTTTAAATATAACTACACCAGGTATAAATCAGATATTCATTACGGAACAAGTTCTGCACAAATTTTGTTGAATTCGTTTTATCACTCCGAACATATAAGATTTTGCGATTACAAAAGTCTTCAAATTCATTTGAATTTCTTTAGAATGTAAAGGCCAGAAACATAATTAACAGTAAAAGTTGTAAATAATTTTATTATTTCCAATATTATTTTGGAAAAGTATAATATTGGTAAACTACTACCTTCTCAAACTCTTTTTAAGGTACCTGCATATTTTCCCTAGTTAGAAGTGAATGACACTGTTTGCGTCAATTTCCTAACATTTATGGTGCTTGGACAATGACTCTTTGGAAATGGATGCCTGGAAATATAATTGCTAGTCTCTTTATTTTTCACATATGTATGGTTTACTAATTCCACACTACCAGTTACGTTTGTTTTGGCAAGCTTTTAAGTACGTTTTTTGCGTTTTATAAATCATGTTGATAATTATTTTTATTCAAATTTTAAACGTTACATTTGCTTCAAGAAAATGCAAACTAGTCTTGGTATCATCCATAGCATTTATTTTCACTGTTTCTTTCACTTGTATTGCGCATACTTATAATTAAATACGTATACAATAGCACAATATTTTATGCCGCTTTCGAGAGTAACTAAGGAAGTACAACACATTGTTAAGAAATATTAGAACTTATTGTTGTTTCACATCTTTACCACATTAGAGAAAATATGCATTATTTATAATTTTCGTGAGTCCGCTACGAGCCCTCCTTATAAAAGATTCTGGAAGAGGCACTGTTTGTTTTTCACCTGGTGATACCTCATTAACCCATTTAATTTACTTAATGATAGATGAACTTGTGAAGAAATATTGCGTGATATAAGCAACCCGTGAAACAACTGTTTCTTTAGCGCTTTCCTTAAGATGAAACTTACTGTATCCCTGTACTACGTGAATGTGAAGCATGCACAGCAGTAAGTCCCTGACCAAGATCCACCAATATTTTCTCAGCGTTCACACTACATTCATTTCGCCTTTATTGGGCGAGGGTCGTCTCAATGTGCGGCAGTTTCCACAACTGAATAATTGATCGTTAAGATAAATCAATAGAGCACTTCAATGGTGGTCAATGACACAGTAACTATGTCATCTCAGGACTCTAACTTGTGCGCTTTGTTGTAGTCGGATGGTTGAAAAAGCATGACTCTCCATAATCTAAATATTCATTACGATGCATAGGTCATTACGAATGAACAGGAAGTTCTCCGTCTTGGCTAGTGAGTCCCCTGCGAGTTCCCCAGTTTTCCGAGGGGCTTACAATAACGTGAAAGTAGGATATTATAGGAAGGACTGCAATAGTAGCAGTCTGTGCGAACGATTGTGTTCGCGATAGGGTCTTCTTCAAATGTATTTACCCGGACCGCAGATTGACTTGTGACGCCACTGTGTTTGAGAGAGCACAGTAAGAATTTATCTGTTTGGTGTTTTTCTATTTAAGCAATGTTATATTTGTGTTTTCTATATAAGCAATGCTACAACTGACTTTACGTATGGAAGTGTGATATAGATAAGCTAATTACAGACTTGTTGTCTAAAAATGGAGTATCTGAATGATTCAGACATTCAAGAAAAGAAGAATAAAAACTAGTTGTCGTAAGATAAATTGCTTGCTCAGCAAAATAATTGTAAGTCTTCGTCAAATACGATTTGACTATAATTCTATGTGTACATATGTAATATATGCGATGTTCGAATGAGTATATCATTATTAGTAAGGATATTTAGTGATACTTTCTCCTTCAGTCTAAAATTTGTGTGATGTTGGTAACCAATGGATTGTATTTTGTTTACATTCTTGGAAGTACGTTAAGACATGCGTAACATAGGTTATGGTAAGTTAAGATATAGACATATTCTATATCATATTGAGCTAACAGTTTTAAGTTGAATATACATTGAAGTGTTGCTTACCACAAGTACAATGGCATTTAATAATAATAATAATTTGAGTTGCTAGAAAAAATCCTAAACACAAAATAGTTCAAACTCAAGATGGCATGAGCAAATGTATAGTTAATACGATAGAACTGTTACAAGTAAAATCCGATAGTAATGATCTTCCTTTTTACCATGGCACTAGTATCATATCTTCAGATCTCTTAAAATCAGAACGACTACAACCAGATGGTTCACGCACTGAAGATAGATGAGCAGAAATAAGACCTCTAAGAATTACGCCATTTAAAATGGCGTGGCGCATGTGTCTAACTGCGTAAACAAGAGAGACCGTGGAGGCCACTTTGATCGACGAACGCCCAGCAAGCGGAAAATTGTGAAGCACGCAGACGTCAATTCCTGAACGTATGGCAACAGCAATACGACAACTTTCATTGGATAAATGGAGATCAAGAGGAGGAGAAGGCAGGTCCTGGAGCCAAACAGACTATGGTGAAAGAGAAGCAATAAGTCTTACTTTATATACACGACAATCGGGAGATTGTAATAGAATCGATTGGACGCGTTTGATAATTGGATCATCTGGGAACTACTGACGTCTAAAGAAGGAAAATCCAAACCAGTTAATTTAGACCTAATGAGTTGTGTAATCCTGGATAGCAGCTTCTCGATCAAGGAAAAACCGCGAAGAATTCATAGACTCAAGAAAACGAGATCCATGAAAGACGCTAAGATAGACAGAATCGCCAAATCCATGACCCGACGAATGCCAAGTCTATTCGAACGAACGGACAAAGTAGCCGGAAACAAGGCACTACTACTACGATTCGAGTCCTGTCAGTAAAACACTATCATGCCCCGTTTACAGGCTTGGTTTTTATTCTGATTGTGAAGACCTTTTACATCTTCATCTTTTATATTATTTTAATTAACAGCTATTTTTAGACGTGACAAAGATAAGGGGCTTCCCCGTATCGGGACGGGCGTAAGCCATAGTGCTGTTACCGCCCATAAAATTCATTTTATCATTTATCACTATCATGCCTCTGTAATAACATTTCTTCCCACCAAGATACAGAACAACTCAAAGGATGTATTAAACGGCGTATAGAAAAAGATACTCGAAGGAGATGCAATTCTGAAAATGCGTAGAATAAAGACGTGAGGCGTGAAAAGGAAAATCCCAGCTTAGAAATCTAATAGATTACGTAGAGCTTCGGTAGAAATTGCGGCCCCAAGAAGATTTGCTGAGGCTGAATTGAAACCTTGAATTACAGGAGCCACTTCCACGAATCATGAATAAATAACATCGGACTGGCCTTGCTGAACACAAAGAAAACCAACTTCAAACTTTAAAAAAATAGATTTAGGCCTATTCTGATAATGAGTATCGAATACTAAGTATAGTTGAAAGGACTAAGCCAGCATTGCTCGTGATAGTACCATCATCCAAATACCATAAGTTCAATTCCGTGGTTATTGAATTAATGATAGATTGTAGAGTAATTGCAAAATGAACGGGAGCGAATGGATCACCCTACTGAATTCCACATTGAGATAAAATAATTTCGTCACGCCGAAAGAGATCAGTGGGTTGAGAATAGCACTGAAATGCATAATGATAAATCGAAGAGTGAAGAATTTAACGTCTACAAAGAATGAAACAATAAAAAAATTAGATAACGTCTATTGTTCAAACATGTTTAATTAAATGGTGTGGAACGTACGTTATTATGATATCAATCTACCCAGCTAAAAGTAACAATGTGGCCTAAAATAATATTTGAAACATATTTCCAAAAGATCTTCAATGTCAGATATCAAAGCATTAACGTTTGTTCTACATACATGGGCTATAATTAACTCGGTACATTTTTAATAAAAGATTTCTTTAACTATGAATGTTATAAAATGTGGAATAAAAGAAAGGTTTTTCATTTTTAATGACTTTCTAGATCAGATTATAATTTGTTTCACCCGACGCTGTTTTTTTAAATTTAAATTCAAGAAAAAATCCATTGGTTCTACTGTACCGTAAGTTATCTAAGTATGAACATAAAATTGAAGATTTCCAGTAATGCTTTTCCGCTTAGGTGAACACATATGCATATGCGAAGAACATAAATGTCATAGCTCGTTAATTAACATTTCGTTTTATAAGAATGTTCACTAAGATACTAATAGTATTGCTACTAACACATGTAAGTATATATTGTTATTACACGCATTATCTCTACGCATACAAGGTATTAAATATGTGAAATGGAATATATTTCAGAACGAACGTTCAGAAAACCCACATTTTAAAACTTAATCGACTCAATATTGATTAACTTCTAACAAAGAACACTCGCCAGGTGTCAGAGCCCGATTTGAATTTAAAAAGATCGTATGTAGGTACAGTGCCTACATAATCCTTCACACCCATAATTATAGGTCCTGCCGTCAACAAATAACAACAGAAAAACCCGATTAAGATGGAACGTAGAGACCAAGTAAATTCAATACGAAGTACGGAAAACGTCTAATCTTTTATAAACTGTTACATATATTGAAAGCAAATGGCTATTAGTCGTTACTGGACGGGAAACAATACATGGTGGAGGGTATGGCGACAATGGCCGCCATTTTTAAAGCGGCCATCATGACAATACTTCAAAATTGTTAATGGTAAGTGGGTTATGTGATATATCAATCTGTGTCGGAATGTTCCAAGAAACTCATTGACGAAGTCAATTTTGGCATAACTCTAATCCTGTGCGACAAAATGACACGTGCATTTAACTAAGATAATGTCTCAGCCAAATGATGGAAAATATTTTTTGAAACAGTTGGAAGAACGAAAACCAAGGTGTACTGTTATGTTGGAAAATACGATTCTCATGGCCACAGTATCAAGTGTATTATAAAGTTTTAGATACACTAACTAAAAATAAAGTACCAATTTCAAGAAGGGATAATGCTAGGTGAAAGTGACTTTATCCAGATCAATTGCAAGTGTCATTTTGTCGTACTGGATCAGAGTTATGCAGTTATTTGGTTTCCTGGAACATTCCAGACCAGACTGATATATATCACATGGTCCATTTACTATTTTTATAAAAGCTTGAAGCATAGACGAGATGGCGGCTTTAAAGCTGCGCCTATTGTCATCATACCCTCCAGCATGCATTGTCTCTCGTCCAGTAACCATTAATGTTCATTTGCTTTTAATATATGTAACAGTTTATAAAATTAAAAAAAAACATTTTCTGCACTTTGTATAGGATTTACATGGTCTCTATGTTCCATTTTCTCGGGCTTCCCTGTCGTTATTTGTTGATGGCAGCCCCTTATAATTGTGGGTGTGAAAGTTTACCTAGGCACTGTACCTGCATACGAATTTTCATCAAAATCAGACTCTGACACCTGGCGAGTGTTTCTTGTAAGAATATATATATATCCTCTCCCAACACGTCTGGTCAGCGTGGGAGCAGTAGATCACCTCCTCCCTCAGGGAGAGGCCTTATCCAGTAGTGGATTGAATATGGCTGTGAATTATATATATATATATATTCCATATAGGGTTATACACATTAGCTTTCCATCAACGGCAATGGTGTTAGGAATGATATCAAAGGTATAAAACACCAGTGTAAAACTGTTTATAAATATTCTACTACGTGTATAACACTGACAGTCAAATGGGATATTTTAACTACTAATGTTGAAATGAAACAAAATTACACTATTATGTATTGGTACGTGTGTTGCTCTCTTCAAAGCTATGTGCGAAATAAGAAGAATTTATTGTTTAGCAAAATAATGTACATTGATTTATTGTAATTGTGTTATTCTTTCTTTTCAGGTTCATGCTGACCACTCATTACCATGTTGTAAGAATTCTAAATTTCAATTTTGAAGTACGTTTTATTAAGCCATGTTTGTTGAGATTGTATATATCTTTCAAACGAGTTACTTTTACTATTATTTGAAGGATATTGCAAAGTTATATAGATATATACAGACAGATAGATACATATAAAATGCTTAAAACATGGTCTAATGATTATTTTATTTTCATTGATTTTTTTTAAAAAGAATAGAACATAAAATGTTAATGCTCATTACTCAATCTATCGGCTTGGTGCTAATGAAATTTCAGCCCTCATGCGTTATGTCCGTAGGTAAATAAAGGAAATAGAACTTGCATTAGCTGGCTAATCAAAGTAGTCGCAGTCTTCACATACGCACCATTGTCATCTTTCAGCAAACTCTTTGAATCCGTGGCCAAATAAATATGGAGTTTGCCATGCAAAGAAATATCAACATTATATTGCACAGCCCGATCATCAGGGAAGGTCTTGCCTGCCAAGGAATGATCGAGACTCCAGAAGAGGTAGTAATCAGTGGGAGAGAGATCGGCGAAGTACGGCAGATGAGGAAGCATTTCATACTACAGATCATAGAGAACCTGCACCGCTCTTTGCGCGACATGTGGATGGGCATTATCATATAATATGACCATTGACCATGCCTTTTGATCCTTGCTGGATGTTTGCGGATAAGTTTGTGTGCATTTAATGGATTCCACCACGGTAACGATGTAGAGGGGGTGGTTTCATCTCGCCTGCGAAAAAACATGATAAATCATACCAACACCACCATCCGTGGGTGGAAAGGAAGTTTAGAACACCGTCCTGGACATTGATCACAATCCAACCGTTGTCCTGAACGTTTACAATTGTCATAGAAAATCCACATTTTATCTGAAATGACAATCCGATGCAGGAAACCTTCCCGCTTATTCCTTACACTTACAGAAGAGCATACCTCCAGAAGGCGATTATCTTGGTCCGTGTCAAATTATGAGGTGCCCATGAGCCCAATTTTTTCACCTTACTGATTCCGCTGAGCCGCCGAATTTCAGTGTCTGCAATGGCACGAACACTATTCCGAGGGTCTGCTTCCACAGTGTTACTGAGCAGCTCATCAGCACATGATGTTGGTCAGTGCCCACGGGGTTCATTTTGTAATGTTGTCTCCGGAGCGAAATTTGACAAACCAACATCGAATTGGTCTTTCACTCTCTATTCCTGCCCTAAATGCACTGTTAATGTTGTCGCGGCTTGCTGTGCAAAATGTCCCAATTTGAATTCATAAAGAAAAATCACCCTGAGCTGTGTGTTCTCCATGGTTTACTTTCACTGAAGCCTGTTCAACAACACACTGTCCCCTGACTGTATGGGTACCCTAGCCTGTTTGCTGAAAGTTTGTGACGTTAGACGTGTGACGTCAGTCGATCCCTGTGTTCTGTTGCTGAGGTGCGTTTCCCATTATTTCTTTCGCACACGGCCAATTATTCTCTAGTTATACATTATAACTTATCTTTGGAATCACGATATCGATTCGTGTACATTTCAACATTAATGCTATGCAAGAAAATCATCAAATGACATTATATGTTAAATTAAACATTCTTTTACAGTTTCGCATGCGATTTGGCATATTTCTGACGATGTGGTAAATTCTATAATTTCAAAGCGTTTGGTAACTACTTTTAAAGTATTTGATTTGTTCAACACATAAGACTAGTTTTTTTATTTAGTTATCCATAATCAATTAAGGGAATCTAAATAATTCCGTTATAGCAGAAAGACTATGAAACATTTTGAATTTGAATTTAATTATTAAGGTCTTTAGGGCACTTTGGATCATGCCGGATGGAATGATGATATGATTGGTTGAATAAGGAAGTTCAAGGAAACGAAAGAACCCCTAGAAAACCAACGTACACAGATCATGCAGCATTTTCACAATAAAAACATCAATGACTTCGGGAAAAGATTGAATAAATGGTTGACTTATGTTTCGATTTTTAAACATAAGTAAAATCAAAAGAAAAATCAAGTATTCAGTTGTGATATGAATTCAACACTTTTTAAGCCGTCAAAATAACAACCAGAACCTCAAAACAGAAAATCAATAACGATATTCATTTTCGATGCTAAGGTTTTCTTAACTTCATTTATTCAAGTGCATTGGCTTCATTATTGTTATTGACTTGTAAGGTTCGATAAACACACAAGAAAAGCGATAAACGAGTACAGTTTTTTGTCATCACGAAAGGAATGCAAACATTAGCCTCCGAGGCTCCACTTGGACGTTTTGCAGGTTGTACACGTTGCCATGTATAGTTCTACATCAGAAGAAATCAATCTTATGTGTTAGTTAAAATTATAAAATCTTATACTGACGACCGACAGAGAAATATACGATACTCTATCACTTAACTTTGCATTTCCCTAATTATTCTTTCAAATGTAATATTTGTCAACCAAATTTTCTCCATACTAAAGTACGATTGAATAATCATGACAAACACGTTTACGGCTTTCACTGGTGTCCCTTTTCGGAGCTTAAAATGCAAACAGTAACATCCGGTTGCATAAGGACATCAGTAGCGACGTACCATCTAAAAAACACCGCCTTGCCTGATCCAATGATGCCTAAAGTCAGGTTAAAAGTAAATTCAAATTTGGGTGTATTAGTAATTTCTAACATGAAGCGAATCTGATAGATTGTGTCTTAAAAATCCTTATGGAGCACCCTTTAGACTATCATATTAGTTTCCTCTAACTGTGTACATATTGATCTTATACTCCAATACCTATTCCCATCACCGTATAAAATCGTAATATTTTGTTTAGATATAAACGTTTAATATAATAAATATTAATTTACTAAATAACTATTTGTCTCTTTTTCTCATCTGAAATTGTTGATTGAAAAGCGTGCAGCCTGCCAAATAAAGATAGAATTAAAGGTGGAAAAGAGGCTAAAGTAGGCGAATTCCCGTGGTTGGTTGCTATACGACTGAATCAAACATTTGACTGTGGAGGAGCGCTTATTAATGATAGATATGTTCTCACCGCAGGACATTGCATGGACGGGTAAGTGCTAGAACAATTGCTTCAATGATACTCACGGAATAGGTTTAAAGTTAGCAAATTTTTGTTTAAATTAATGGAAAACAGACAGGTAAAAATGTATTAATTAGCAAAACATATACGTATATCTATCTCCATCTTGCGACAAACAACAACCCTTGTCTCCTCTCGTCATTACTCATTCTTTACGAAGAAAACTTTCTTTCGAATATTCCAGTGCTGCAGTGATAAAAAGTGGGTATTGGCGGCAGGGACTTCGTGTATTTTTAATTTTTGGAGGACCCCCTGAGATTGTGGATATACTTTAGAAACATTACACCATGAGGGTAAGAAACCCGCGCAACAGTTTCCTAACAATTAGCATTTTCTCATCTTTGACCCATATTCTTGTTAGTCTTACATATAGTTTTGTTTTGATACGTCATAGACATGCAACGAACGCTCAATATCCATCGGGGTTATGGAAGCTAGTGAGTGCCTCATATAATGTTAAAAAAATATACTTATTGTATAAAATTATTTAACGCTTTAAGAGATTTCTGGAAGGCGTGAAGGAGACAAATGTAACAAGACGAAGTCTCTGGAGTCACATGCAAAAAAGGACAATTGCAACAATGAATCCTAAGTGGAGAAAGTGGAGGGCAAAGTTTGTTTTGACGGCTACCGACGCTTCATTTGCCTCACACTGGCTTTCAAGTGTGATCTGCTTTGGTGCAATGAAAATAGCTACCCAAGTAAGACAATTGTGATGTTAACTTGCGCATCCTATTCCCCGTAGTCCTCGTTGTTATCCGTTCGTAAGGATTAGAAGCTGTTATTGAATATTTGTGCTCATGTGTTCTTACTGTGTTTCCTCCCTATACGGTCGTTAGTGCTACTTCCCTGATGGATTGTGTCTTACGTGGAGACGTAAGAGATGAACTGTTTTGATCTCCAGAAGAATTACACTTTCCAGATTATTGGTAGGCGCCAGACCCACGTCTTCGAATACGGCCGGTACAATCAGTGCGAGCTCTCTTCTTGATGTTCCTGTTCTGAAAGAAGCTGCATCGATATTTTCTATGTGTAGACGATTATGGTTACTATTTCACTGCAGTTCCTCAGTTGAAGATGAATCTTCTGTTTTATGTCAGACTTTTTGTACGCTTGTTTATCTCGACTCCCATTCTCTGAGAAGCACGTAATTTTGTGCTCTGCAAACGAATTTGTACTTTTGTACTTACCTTCTTATCTATCCTTCCGAACATCTCTGTTCTTTGGTATTGTAGAAATAAACTCTATCTCGTTTATTCATATAAACAAGCTTCGCAAACAGAGCACTTGCGGGTACAAATGTCAATCAGTCTCCTTTTTGAACCTTGAACTATCATATATTGTTCAATGTTCTACAAAAGCAGGCCTTGTGAATGTTCTGAACGGATTTAGGATAGTCCGGTATCGAGAAACTCGTTGTAAATTCAGTACAGGCAGAAACGCCATTGTTCAAAGCACTTTCGTTGCAGTTGACTTAGCAATGTTAGCAACAGAGTAACTTTATTATATTCGTCTCATTTCTTCTTCCTTTTCCAGTTGAAATGCCTCCTTATATGCTAGTAAATGGAGATATAATATCAGTGCAATACTTGTAGACATCTTAACACGACTCCACGTAAGTCACAACTCTTTTTCTCTATTGGGGCAGTAACACTAACGATCGTAGAGGGAGGAATCACAGATTTACAATAACAAGGCTTCGAATACAATTCAGTATGTAATATAGCTAACGAATTGTTAACAACGTGGGCTGTAAACAACCGAATCCGTCGGTTGGCAGCACAATTATTTTACTTGGATATATATTTCTCCCTCGCCCAAGCTGATTACACATAAACCCCAGAATAACGCAAATGAAGAGTCAGTAGTCGTCGAAACAAGCATTATCGTCCACTTTCCATTCCCGGGCTCAATTGTTTCAATTGTACTTTCGTTCATGAGAATCCCGAGAAGAACATAAACCGCCGTTGCAGTCTTGCTACATTTTTCTTTTTTTCTCTACACAGAAATCTCTTAAAGTGGAACATGCTTTTATAAAGTAAATACAATTTGTAACATTACTTGATGTACAAACTTCCATAACCACGAAGTGTCCTGAGCTTTTGTTGAATGCCTATGACGTATCAAAACACAAAAAAATGTCTGTAAAACTGATCACAATTGGATAGAAAAGGTGAGAAATTTACATTTTTAGGAAAATGTTCCGCGGTTTGTCTACCCTTCTGCTGTAAAGTCGATCTGGACGGCTTTTAAAAAATCTGACATACAAATATACTGATGGGACAGAAAATGCTCTACATTACTTTCTTCCATCATGGTTAGAATGTTAAAATAAGTGTATATGAAAAATTTGGCAGCTCGAGAGTAATTACTTTCTGAGATATCGATGATATAATAGTCAATGAAGAGTGAAGAGAAAGTGTGGAAATACCCTTGTATTTGTAAAATTCTGAAGGAAATGAAAAGCAAATATATGTAGTAATGGGCACTAGGCGGAATATGCTACCGGTTTGGAGGGTATGATCTTTACGGCTGCCAATTTGAAGTCTGTCATACTGAATTTCGATTGATTTTCTTAAATAGGAAGTGGGTCATGTAACATGTCATTCTGTGCAAGAATTTTACGGGAAACACGTTCCGGAAGTCAGTTTTTGCTGTAAATGTATTATTGTGAGATATAACGGTGTCTGGCATTAGTGTGGGATGTTTATGCAATAACCTGAAAGCACCAATTTTGTTTTGAAATAATGAAGGAATTGAAATTTAAATACATACAAATTGCTTCTTATTATATTGCCATTTCGGTATGCATTTAGGTTACTATTCCTTCATTATTTAAAAAAAAAGTGCTAAAAATCTTTGGTAAACTTTATTGTTATATTGGCTAGTCTAGTAGCTTTGGACTTCGGCCCGTAAGGAATTGCTATTAAAATCCACACTCATGTCCCTTACGAGACTCGAACCCGCACCTTCGAGCCGTTGTCCTACCGCCGCAGACCACATGACCACCCGGCTGGCGAAACAAAATAGGTGTTTCAGGCTTTTGCGTAATTAGCCCATACGCGTACTAATGCCAGGTATCATTACCTCTCACAATAATACATTTATGGCAAAACTGACTTCAGAAATGTGTTTCCGGTAACATTCTAGCCCAGAATGAGATATTACGCGACCCCCTTCCCATTTAAGGAAACCAATCGAGATTCAATATGGTGGACTTCAAGATGGTCTCAAACGGGTAGCACCACCCGCCCAGAATCCATTACTATGTATTTGCTTTTCATTTCCTTTAGCATTATACAAATATATGGTTATTTCGCATTTTTCTTCACTCTTTAGAAACAAGAATATGACTATTATATCATCGATATCTCCCAAAGTAATTGCTCTCGAGTTATCAAAATTTGAAAGGGAAAAAAGTAGAAGTTTTTTTCTGCCCCATCCGTATGTTTGCTTGTGAGAAAGAATCGCACGAGGTCTCTGCCACTGATGTGCATTTTCTATCACTAAGGCACTGGAATAGTCGACAATAAGGTTTTATTTTCGATACTATTATGTGGTGGTTAATGTTAAGAGAATTAAAAGGTTGCCTCTGACAGGTGCGCATTTAAAGTTTGTGACCTATTTAGATGACGCATAATGTTCTTTTCAGTTGTCCCCACAATAACACCTAACAACTTTTATTGTTATTAATATATTCGAATTGCTTAAATATAAACATTTAAAGCTATTTACAAACTCTTTTAAACTAGTGTCCTTTGAGTAGAGTCTAGTATGGTCCTATTTATTTTATTTTTATATTTTATTTTTCAACTGGTTAATGCAGAAAGTAAAAGTTTTTTTAAAAAAATAAAACGTACACAAATTGCAGGTTTTGTTAACAAATTGTTATTTAAGTGTTTCTGGTCTTGCTAATGTAATATGCATGCAAGCCATATATTATCAGAGTGATGTAATTGTAACCATGATGTTAAGTTAGTTGAAATCTCAAATGTGTTAATATAAATGTGAAAACAAAATAATTAATTTTTCAAGTAAACTTAAAATAAATATTAAATAGAAAATTTAACTTGAAACACTAACCATATGGAGAGCAACTAAACATTAAAATGCACTTAAAATGTAATGTTCTTAAACATTGTGATATGGCCTAACGTCATATACACTATTGTGTAAAATTTCTTTGCTTCAATCTCATTCCTAAGTCAAGTTAAACAATATCATTATCGTGTATGTAGAACTGTAACATGTTCAGGCTCTTGTATTATTGGTATTTTCTGTGTAGGTGAGAGAGAATTAAGTAAGCAAAATTCACTTTATTAAAGTGACAACAGCTACGAGGCAATAGACGCTACTAATGTTAGATTTCTTTACTCAAATTGCTAAACTACTGAATTTTTCTAGTGTCCACACACATAATTTGTCAAAGTAAAACTATTTAAACTTCAAACATGTAAGAATCCATCATATTCAAAATTAAGTTAGTTCGTTAAGTATAATATGCTCTCTAACAAGCTATAATAAGCAATCTGTAAAATATGTGTTACGTGCTGAATACAAACTCTTTGTCGTTTATTTTCAATATCGCTTGTCTTCTAATAAATTAACAAGTTATTCTCTGCATAGTTCTTTAGCAAGCTCTATCAAACCTTATTTCAATGACTACACGAATGTTATTTTACTATAAATGACGTACAAGAGTTAAAGATATTATGTACACACCAGTTATACAGAACTCTCCTAAGCTAAGTCTGTTTAATAATAAATGAAAAACAGTCTCAGTTAGCTAATAATTGTTTAATTCTTATAACTGAGGAGAATCTCAACGAGACCATTTCTGTTTAAAAAATTAGTGTTTCTAACACCACAAGATGCAATGGTTTTCTGCAAAGAAACCGGACTACAGCAATATTTTGTCATTGTCAAGTTTAGGCCACAGGCTTATTTCAATCAAATTAGCACTGAGAATGGAAAAAGTTTAAACATAAATATAATGTTGTGAAAATGCTCAGAAAAGTGCCTTCGGCGACATACTAAAAGTCTCCCCGGATATCCCAGCAGAGGAAATTATTTATGACGTAATCAATATGGCGACCACTGCCAAACGAGTTATCAAGATAAAATAACGATATCTTCGTAACGGTTCAACGTAGATACGCAATGTTGGCGACATTTTAAAGAACATAGACAAGACGGTTTTATGTAGAGAGACAAGTTTTCATAATAAATATACATTTAGAGATGTTTAGCTCTAAATTCTAAAAGTAAGACGAATATGTTTATTCTTCAATTTAAACGTTAAATTTCTCATAAAAACGAGGAATATTACAATTTTACACGAGATAGACATAAAAGAGCATGATGTAAGCTTTCTTACGATCACATTATATTTACTGTATCTAATAAACTGTGTGAGTAATTCGATTTTATATAAGATAAGAAAATTAATTGTATGGACAGTAAAAGCATCGATTTATATGCAACGATTTGTGATCCTATGTACCAATGAAGCAAACTCATTCAGGACGGGTTACACTGCTAAAAGAACATTATCTCTGTTACGATAGAACATATATAAACAACTTTGTTGTCGTTTCAAAAGACAAAGAATAGAAAAGAGATTTAATTATTTTATGTAGGATAGGTACATTCACTTTACATGTATATCACTATAAATTTCATATTTCATCCATCTTCAAGTATGTTCGGTTATCTGTGTTCAGATCGATTATGTCACCATCAGGGCCTAGAAAGTACTCCTGTCCATCCCTTTGAGAGTTAAACAGACAGTTCCACAACATTTTACACACTTCACTGAACACTTAATACCTGCTCGTCTGAATCCACATGAGCTTACACATACAGTCTTACATTTCAAGTGATCAATTGGAGAATATGATTTGGAGCTGGAGACCTGTTTGTTTTAATGAAAACCATAATATTTTAATCAACCTTCCGATCTCAGTTTTCGGGTAGCAATCAGCATCCATACAATGCTTCAACTTGGTGATACACACGTAAATTATCCTTTTATCTAGCTTCAGATTTAGGTGGAAGTGCAGTTCACTGCATTTCAATATGTACTGGGGGCACGCGCAACTGCTTTTAAAAATTCATGGTAGCGATATTAATTCAGGGATGTGGCATTGTTTGATGATCCATAAAGAGCTAACAGAAACGATTCTCCTGTTTTTGAAATGGTGTCATCTGAACCTCCATGGCCATTAAATACGGATACCACTGTCTGCATGCTGAGATAGGATAGTGTAGGTCTTTTTCTTACTGTGACGATAGAAGGCAGATGTAGTGTCGCACCCTGTAACATTGTGTAGGAAAGGCAGTGACTGCTTGATTTCACTGATCTTCTGTTGAAGGTGTAGAGAACTATGGTATTTGACCTCTACCTACTTTTAAGAAGGGTATGGTTATTTATGAATGGGCAGATGCAACAAAGAGAAGAAGATGATCGACATATTCACCCACAACACACACACATTGTCCATACCACGTGACATTAACTCCCCAGCAGTGCCAACAATTTGGGCGTCTGCAAAACCATCTCTCTGTTTCGTTGATGCACCGGCATCTGCGAGCACCTGAAGCAACTGTGTATTAGTCGCTCTTTACTTTGATCGTTGGTGAAGAACTTCTCTTGGTGTAGTGATATAATAATGTCCCCCTCCAACAATCTGAACACGAACCTATCCTTGATTGATGCAAATGCTCAGCAGAATTTGTGTGTGGAGTGTTGACGTAACCATCGAAGGCAACATAAGCATTTTACTGTAGTGGGTTAATAAATAAATTACTTAAAGATAGTATACTTCCTTAGAAGTCGCACAGGAGGCCGCACTATTCTGTATAAAAAATGGCCTCCATCAATGACAAAATAGTTTGCTATGTTTCTTTTCTCTTGTTGATAGATTCTGCTTGGAATATACTATATAGTTCCGATTTATTTCTTTTTCTCATGGATACGTTGTTAAACAATGGCAAAGGGTAATGGGATATTTCATACTGCAGGCATTGAGGAAGCTCTTTATCTAATTTTTGACACACAGCATACGGTTAAATAGTTGAGAACTGTTCACTGTCATAATTTCCTCTCATGGCTGATGTTGCACTTGATAGTGCATTAACTTTGTTCTTTCGCTTCATCTTTACATCACCAAAACTAACTCCTGTTACTCTCTGCGTCAATATTCTTACAACATCATCAACTTTCACAATTAGTCTTCTTTCCGCCAGTCAGCCCTGATGCAATGGACATAAGTTCTGGCTGAACAGGAAATGGAGGAACAGGAGTATTTTCTAGACCTTGATGGTGACATTATCGATCTGAACAGAGATAATTGAAGATGTATTAAATATTAAATTTATAGTTATGTACATGTAAAGTGAATGCACCTATGATACATAAAACTGTCTTTTCTATGCTCTTTAAAATGACGCCAAAAATTACGTCTCTACTTTGAACGGTAACGAATATATCGTTATTTTATCTGGGTAACTTGTTTGGCAGCGGCCACCATATTGGTGACGTCATAAAAAAATCCTCCCCTGGGATTTCCGGGAGCTTTACGTATGTTACTCGAGGCACTTTTCTGAACTATTTCGTCATTTTTTCTCAGTTTGAATTGTTTCTATTCGTATCCTCCGAAAGTTATAATTTACCTAGCTTGCAAACTTTGGGCTCGCACGCCGACAAAACGGCCACTATCAAATATATTTAGTACAATGCGAACAACGTTAAACATTGGAACTTGACAGCATCTCATAGAAAGTATGAAAATACACAGTGCCAACTTACGGAACATAGGATATCTGTAACTTCAACAGTCGATGATTATGGTGTAATGATCAATACGCCATATACTTGACACGAATTATAATCACTAAATAATCCTCTCGGTCGTGGTGTTATTGAAGAAGCATTAAACTCTGAAGACTGGCAGATAACATTGCTTGCTTGACACACAGTTTGCTTATCGAACGTTTTGTTTTATCACCAGCTATTACTTTATCCTCAATTTATGAATAATTTGGGACTGACTATTGTATTCTCTATTTCTCTCAATATTATGTTTTTCAATTAAGCATAATTATTCATGTAACTTATTGTATTCAGTATGCTCGAAGTATGAATGTCATAAATTGATATGTGTATACAACACAAAACAGTGCTAATTGATATAGTTTGATAAACGCTACTTTTTAAGTATGCAGCCGGTGAAAAATTGAGACAGTTAACGTTACGTATATATTGTATAGAAAGTAGTAATAGTAGGAAGTCCAGTAAAATATATAACAACAAAAGCGATTGGGGGCCTAGCCAAAAATGTAATAGAGAGTAACTCAACGTATTACGATCGTACGTACGGAAATTCGTGTGTTAAATTGTTTAGCTCTAGCACCACAATTACGCATAAGTTACATTAACTTAAACGTTTGAATGACTATTCATAGTTTTCACTTTAATAGGTATCAGAGTATAATGAAAGCAAGAAGTAAGTTTAAAATCTTAGATGTCGTTTTCCGAGTGTCTTCACGAAGTATATATATGATGTAAATATAGTTGTTTATAATATTTATAGTTGTCTATAATAAAACATAATTCTTATATCATAAGAAATCAATTGGAGCCCAACAGTTAATACGGAGACCAATACGGAACCCAACGGTTAATACGGAACCCAACTGTTAATACAGAGTTCGTGGTTAAACACCCTCATATGAAATAATATTTTTTTAAACCATGAGTCTCCTTTATATATAAACGAATTTCTTAACAAATACGACATATAGCATTTTACTAGCTAGCATTCTACATTTGGTTTTATCTTAGGAACCCGCATTGTTTAGATTACATTGGAGAAACCAGCCAAACCACAAAAGAAAATGCTTGTGCATTATCTCCTTCCATAACCTCCAATTAATATTCTATTCAGTAAAAGGCATAAATGTTGATCATTAAATAGTTTCATATAATACGATGCTGGTTGTTATGGTCATAACATCACTTAATTCCTTGTACATTATGTAAATTTTAATTGGTACGGCACATTACAACATAGTAACTGTCCTTGTTTACATACTTAAGTAAAAAAATAACGCATGTTCAAAAAAAATGTACTGTTTCTATATGTCAAGGGAATTATATTTGTTTACTCTTTACAGTCGTTTAGCACCAAACATAGATGTCGTAATAGGAGCTCATGATGAATACAATTTTGGACCAAGAACGATTACAAGGAAGGTCAAAAAAGTAATACTGCACGAAAAATTTGAAAGAGGTGAATCCCACGATGATCAAGATATTGGGCTCCTCTTACTTGAAGAACCTGTTGATTTCTCCAAGGAAATAGTGCCAATATGTTTACCGCCAAAAGGTAATGCATTTTAATCCAATTGGTACTTTGATAGCATAAATTTGACAAGGTCATCATATTTATTAGATATAGTCAACATATAACGAGGCAAAGGATACCTCACGAGCACTATGGTGTTGAGAAAATTAGAGACGGGTCTAAAATGTAGGTACTGGTATGAGGAAGACGGCGAAATTTTTGAGGTGTCTAGTTTTCTCAAGAAGCCCAATAATTTTAACACTTGTTAACAAGAGTATGGTTATAGTAAATATATATGGTGACTTACTAGATTTCAACTGTATAATGCAGACTTATTGTAAGATAATATGTAAATCCAATTACCAGACAGGCAGCGTATGTTGTAAAATCGAAGAAATTACAAGATAGAATAAACTATTTCATATACTAGTGAAAGATTAAGTCAAAATAATAACTTAAATATTTAATATAATCCATCATGAAATCCGTACTGTACAGTTGGCTAATATGAATATCTTCATATAGTTGACACGAATTGTCCATTAATATTGCAGCCAAAACAAGTAGAACTTCTTAAACGTTATTTACAAGTCAACCACGTCTTAACATTGATCATCAAGGTAAGCAGCAAAATTTACAACAAAACATTAAGATGATCAACAAGACGTATAGAGGATAAGAAAGACTTTTTATTTCCAACGTTGAGCTATTCAAGATCTTCACTATTAAACTCTTTATGCTCATGAGTGCGATGTAATAATTTATATTTATAACCATTTTATTTTATGATTTATTTAGAGCACAATGATAAGTAAAACTGTAAAATTACTACGCTCAACTGAAATATGTGTATTCCATTTTCAAAGGCGCCCTTGTCCACAAACATTATAAAATTGTTATTTTGATATTATTAAGTATATTTCATTATTTTAGAACATATTACTATGATTTTGTGATTCCAAAGCACTTACAAAATCATTGTTATCATCACAAAATGAAAAAAAACAGAAAAAATAATTAACAGTAAAATTTATTTATATTTTATTTTTCTAAACCTCTTTTGAAAAAAAGTAACTAAAACTTCTACCATTATTTCTAATATATTGATGGTTGCAATATTTCCCTGTCTTTGAAAAATATGAATTGTCGATTTTCCAACATTTATAGCCCTTGGACAAAGACGGTTTTGGAAATGGACTATACAGATTTGATGTAAATTTCGGCATTCATGCGAAACGTACGAAAATTATTGATGTTCATCTAGATTAGTATACTTCTGGAAATCAAAGCAGATATTGTTCGAATAAGAAGTAGATGATTTCAAGATAGAGGGTCATCAATATACAAAGTATTTTTATGTATGCAAGAAAGGAGACGAGGTACAGGTACTAGAAATTTAATATTGTTATTACTCCTGTTTTAGTAGTGTCCCCTATATTTCAATCTGACGTATCACTCAACCATATTTCAAACTCCTTACGAATCACATACGAATACTGCTCGAATATTAATTAGTAACATATTAATGCCAAGATTTGATATGAATTGAATACTTTGTTTTATGCTGATAATTATATTTTGCCAAATCACATTACAAAACGAACATAACAGAAAGTGTTCTAAGTTGAAATGCAGAATTCATCGCAGGATTGGTAACGATAAAACAGATTAGGGGTAAAGGTATAATTAGTTAAATTGTCTTAAACATTTCGAACAGATAAATTGTAAATTATAAAATGAAGGAGGAAGGAAGTAAAGAAAAAAATACTCCGTCCAATAGTGGAGACAGATACGGGGATGGCCCGACCCGGTTTCACGGATAACAAATTCAGTTCTCTGTGCCCATCAGGTGCTCGAAGTGGAGTTGGTGCAAAGATTGCAGAGAAGCGGGAGTGGTAGAGGGTCCTAATAATAATTAATCATCTTATTATATTGCTTCGTAGACGAATTTAATTGAGTAAATTGATCACATTCATATTTCTTTGAGTGGTTTGGACTCTTTCGTCTTGATGAAACTTTTCATTTTCTTTCTTGTTACTAAAACACATTTAATAGATTACGGTTCTTACTAAATACAAAAACACGTTAAGTATTGAGTTTGTGACTTTGCCCACATGAACACCGTCGCCGTAATTTGAACATATTATTGATGGCGTATTTTAATATATGGGTACTGAATCCCCAGTAATGACTCAGTATTCAGGAATAGGTGCCTTGAAAATTGTAACTAGTACGTATAAAATATATGCTCTAGAACAGTTAATTGCAACTTACCAGTAGCAATTGAAGTGAGTCTCTTTTCTTAAAACACTTTCTGAGACAGAATGTACTTGAAAGGGACGATAAATTTTGTTTGGTTTCAGTGAGCCGAGATTTGCGACTGCCTAAAAGCCATTTAAATACTTTATAAACCCTAGATTTATATTACTGAGTAATATCTAGAAATATAGTATAAGGACTTATTCACTTGAACTTTTTGTCATTATTTTCATTCGTATATTTTCTTCTTTTACCCTTTCTTTTGGAAACTTATTTCAAGACCACAGTATTCGTCTGCAACAACTAGTGATAGCCGGTTGGGGAATGGAAGATAATGACGATTTCAGCCACATATTACTTAAGGCCCAAGTAATTACGAAAGATAAGACCCAGTGTCTTGCAGAATCGCAATACACAGCCGAAGAGTTGAAGGATGACCACTTTTGCGCTTCAGGTCTCCCAGGAGTAGATTCTTGCACCGTAAGTATTTAGAAGGTTTAAAAGAATTCATAAACTTTAATTATCTATTTGGATTTGTAAGTTCGTGTGCATTTAACTAGTATGGTTTAATGATATATTGAGGAATCGATGACCGTAATTGCATTCGGTGTGATAATGGTAAGCAAATTAGTGCAACACAATTTTATTTGGGATAAATAGTTGAATAAATGGTTTTCGTTGCTTGTAAATGTTTATGTATGCTTGGTTTTCTCACAATTCATCCCAAGTACTGTATAGGTTTACAGTGTTTTTGTGCAATAATATTTGCAAACAGAAAGCGACCCAGAAATCAGTTGAACATAGCTGTAGTTTTTTTATAGCCATGTTATCTGACAGTTCTTTCCGCTTCTTGCCGAGGATTTTTTTTTCAGAAATAAGCAATATCTTTATTTATAATACTTTAATTTTGTACCACGTACAACTACGATGAGAGTTAATGTTGATTTGTTAACACAGGTTTGATACATTTATATTAATTGTTTAAAAATAGTTGGATATATTGATATTGATTTGTTACAATGATTTATTAAGTTAGTATATCGAAGCAAATATGTATGTTAAAGCGTAGAAATATGTGGAAAATTGTATTCGTGTTACAACTACGAACTCTTCGGATTTAATGTATTAAAATATGTATTGAACAATTTACTTGTTAAGCCAAGGGATTTTAATAGTTTCTGAACACTAATCAATGAATCATTTGAAAAATACGTTCACATATATGTCTGAAGATATATTTGAGAAAACTGTTTACTGTGTAGCTATACATGTCGACTCTTGTTTGAGCCTCACTCAGTAACGCTTTGATGATTTTGCTAACTTCGTTGAAGTTACTCATGTATAAACCGTACCGTACAAATAAAGAGTGTTAATAGGTGACTTCTAATTAAACAGAAAAACGCATGTTATCTCGCTCTGCCGATTACAGGTGGGACAGGTGAAACTACAAAGCTTCAAACATTGTCTATATTCTTCATCTTGACGAACGTTTCTCATCTCTCATTCGGTTTAAGTAATTTCTCGAATGATTTCATTAATGATAACTTGGATTCCTATTTTCCTTTTTCGTACAATGACGATAGTAGGGGGACTTGTATTTGGAACATAGTGTACCTTAGAACATTAAGAACATTATTATGTTTATGATTCCCTATAAATGCTATTAGTGCACTTCGGTCCAACAAGGTTGTCATGCAGCGGAGCTTAAGAAGTATTAGTAACTTCCGTGACTCCCTGAACTTAAATAACAGCCACAGATATTCATAACATTTACTTGTGAAAGTGTGAAGAACTGTCAATTGAAACCACGAACATTAACTTCCATTCAATTAAATTTATCCGCACCACTTCGGTAAATTTAGAAGAGTGTTTGATTCTATATATGTTTTTTGTTTGTAATTTTAAGGTTTGAGTATTGGAGGTATGACACAATTTAATGAATATGTATGTGTTGCACCGATGATGCGATAGATTTTCCTCGCTGGGATATTCATATAAATCGAAAAAAAAAACCGCATTTGTGTGTTTTCTAGAAATTAACCTTACAATTTCCCTATTTGGTAAATGTAGAATGTTTCAATGTCGCAGGTACCTTTTTTCTCTCTCATTGCCAAGTAATTCTCCCAAATTAAGCGAGTCTACCTTTGTGCTACGTTTCCATTCCCGAGTATATAATGATATTGGGAGTTCAGTTAGTGAGATAACACTATGTTACGTTTCAAAATTCCTAGGTGCTATCCTCGTTTTTTAAAGATATTTGTCTTGACTTAATTATTATTTTCGGTAGTTAAAAGTAATTGTTTTTAGATATAAATAGTGTTTTATAGTGTCGTTACTGTAGCTGTTTTCTTTTATATGCTGTAGAAGCCATATCGAATAGAATTAGATAAGTTTTTCTATGACACAAATTTTCATTCTGAATATAACATTTTCAGTATGCTGTCATACAAGTGATTTTGCCTTAATGTACCATGAAACAGACTCACATATTGTACTTTGGGACAGTCCCTAAGGAAGAGAAGAAATATAATGAGTACAGGGCAACATAAACATAACCTGAGCAATAACTAATTAGTTAACACACATCTAGACGTATATTAGATCTATTAATAATTATTCCCTGAGTGCTTGATTTTTTTTATCACACTGTTAGTTACTTAGTAACTTACTTCATAACATTATGAAAATTGGTCTTTCATAAAGTGTATCACACACTTTTAGACTTCACAAACAAATAACTTTAGTTAACCCCAGAGCGGACGTGTGGGGTCCGCATGGACCGAAGCATATATTTGAAATTCTTTGTAAGAGTAACTTAATACCATCCTTCCTCCTCGTTTCCAGTAGCTGAGATTTTGATACCACTATTGAAATCAACGATTTTAACCAACCATGAGGTGTTTTGGAATATGGACGTACCATGGGGTCTGTGCGTACTCCATGCGACCGGAATCAGTTCTGTCAAACATTACTCCTGATACAGCATTACCTAGTAGAGAAATTTACATCGAAAAACATAAATTACAACGGTAACGAAATAATTCAATTTTCTAGAAATAATGAAAATGATAAAAAATTCTAAATTGTAATCCTAATTGCCTTAGTCTCAAGTTTTGGCACAACTAGTAGATCAGCTGCATATTCAGTTGTACATATCCATCTAATGGTTCAGTTTCAAATACGTGTTTCTCCTGCGAGAAGTTCAGTACCAGCTTATATTTCAAACTGTTTTCCATATGAAATATGATAGACCACGCAGAAAGGGTGAGTGACGGTCATTTTCGCCTCCGAATTGTTTTCGAAGTAAGCATAGGGAAGGTCGTCTCAGTTATTCGTCCATGAATGGCGTTGTAAACTAGACCTCATTATTGACATTGGAATACATTAAATCGAATGCGAGCTGTTATACAGTTATGACGTTTGTGTGAAGTATAGACAGTTTTATTCCATTGCCTAGCAAAGACGTCGCACCCCAAATGAAGAAATGATCCAGGCTTATTTTGTTACACTTGTGAAAAATATACCCCAACACCACAAGGAAGAAACATTACAACTTTATACAAGAGAGAATACTATGTATAATTTGGTGCTAAACAGCAGTACCAGGACAAATACTGGGCACCACCTTGCATTTGCAGTAGATGCGATGTGAACACGCACCACTTTTCGACCACCCTTGCATATCAAGCTCTGAGTGATGAAGCAGTTCGTGATATCCCTTTCAGATAAAAGTGACACATTTCAGTACTTAAGGTCAAAGTTTCCAAATAAAAGTGAAGCCAAATTGTTGGTACATGTCTTTGAAGGACCACAGATCCGGACTCCCTTTGATACTGCTTTCATTGTACATATGACTGAAGATGAAAATTCAATCTGGGTTGCTTTCATGAATGTGATGAAGAAGTTTCTTGTTAACGTGAAACCAGTGAACTATTAGGAAATTGTTACAGAGATGTTGCAGGCATTTATGAAGTTGGGATGCAAAATAAATGTTAAGATCTGCCTTCTTCACAGTCATACTTCTTGCTACCCAGATACTCTCGAGACAATGAGTGAGGGATAGGAAGAGCGGTTCCACGAATACTTTTAAGCCATGGAAGAGGGTTATTAAGTCCGGTGGAATGAGGCTATGATGACAGATGGCAGTTGGAGTTTGATGAGGAATTCATCTGGACCTCACAATATACGTGCAAAACGCCACACGATTTAAGTAATTTAACTTAACTTGAAATCTCAAACATTACTTGACATATATTGAAGCGATTCCATGTACATTTTTTTCACAATACTGAATATTTTTTTCTTTTATTACATACAAATATTTTTTTCTTTCATTTCATTCAATGCATTCCAGTGTAATCAATATGTATTTAAATTTCTGGAAAAATCAAAATTTGAGATGCTGTAAGTGCAGAAACATATGACACAGGATTACAAGTTTTCGATATTGGGTGTTTCACATCAGGCCTTACTAACATACCAAAATTCATAAAAAAATTGAGATGGAGAGGTAAATACATAACTATGTTGATCTGACCCATATTTAACATTTCGCAGGTTTCTGCACATGTTCTGTTGATTATTCAGTGAGTGAAATAATAAGTGATTTTAGGCAATACTGACAAATTTCCTTCCGCCCATGTCTTCCTTGTCTTTCCTATTTACTTCGAAGAGTATTCATACAAATTTTGTGCTTTGATGTACGACATAGAAGTATTTGGATAACTGTATTTTTACATTTAGCAACACTAAAACCTGGAGTAAATTCCGTGAAATCCTATCCCAGCGGAACTCAATATAATGGAGAAAATTGTATGCACAATACACAATAATCACCTGAATTTATTATTGAACACTGTTGATTGGTCAGCGAATGACTTACGTATTCAGTGATGGATTAGCATCACATGCAACCTGACTTCTTTGCAGATTATGCAGCCGTTTAGTAGTTCTAAAAACTTTCAAGATAGTATTATTTTAAAATTTAGTGTAGATATGTTGAGCCGTGAAGTAACGTTTGCTAAAAGTGTATAAAAAAATATACAATACTTGAAACTGGAAGAGTTTCATAAAGTAATTTCTTAGCGGAGTTGTACGTTATTAGAAAAGCTCCCATACAAAATTTCACTACCCCTCCTTATTAGTTATATAGTTCCGTTCATTTATCAGTGAGCAAATGAATGAGGCATTAAATTTGTAACACTAATAATTTGTGTTTCTGGCACAACGTTCAACCCATGAGCCGTTTCCTAACGGTGCAGAAGAGTATTAATTGAAAGTTTGGTGTAAATTCGATTAACGATGAAAACGAGCTTGCAAGTAGTTTTTATATTGTAAAGTTATCAATAGTGGATAACGTAGTGAATTTTGTAAACCCAGTTTTTGGGGGAACTTCATGTGATGAGGAAAGACAGTATGCAAAATTTTAGTTATTTTATCCTGATTAGTTACTGAGTTCTATTGAATAAGTAGTGAGTAAATGATTTAGTGAATTGTTGGCAACGCTTACAACTTATGTTCTAAGCGTTGAATCGCATAAGCGTTTTCTAATGGTGCCCAACAGTATACATAAAATAATTGCTGTATACATGATTAACTGCTTAGAAGCATTTGCAAAAAAATATATTTCTGAAAATAATAGCAAACTGACAAACGGGGGTTAATTTTGTAATACCCATTCATAGTGGAACTTTAAATTATAAGAACATATTTTCAGAGCTGTGCCTCTATTAGCTACTGAGTTCAATTGATTATTTTGTGAGCGAATGAGTCTAATTTTTTTTCGCAACACTACTAACTTGTGGGTGCTCTCTTTAAAGTATTGAACCTCACAGCCGTTTTCTAATAGTATCTACGAGTATCCATGCAAACTTTGATGTATACATTATCAACGTTGATGAAGCATTTGCAATTAGCTTTTAATTTTTTTTAATTTTTCAAAACTGGAAAACGTGGGTGAATTTGGTAAAATCCCTTCTTAGTGGAACTCTATATAATAGAGGAAAGCATTATGCGAAATTTGGAGCTATGTCCCTATTAGTTACTGAATTTCGTTGATTATATGATGTGAGAGTAGATTAGTGATTTCTTCTTGTCAACATTGATTGCTTAGTTATTTTATGAAACATTCAATCCCCCACGGTATTTTCCTAATTGTGCTGAAGTGTATTCGTGCCACGTTTAGGGCATATATTATAAATTGTGTAGAAGTATCAGGGATAATTGTATTTTTTAAAGTTGGTAACACTGTCAAACGGGGATGATGTTGCAAAAACCGTTCTTGGTGGAAATATGCATGATGGTAGAAGACAGTATGCAAAATTTCAGAGCTGTGTCTACATTAGTTACTGAGATCTGTTCATTATTTGGTGATTTTCAATTGTCCATTTTATGTATGATAATTTCAAATCTAACTCTTGGTATACGATTACCTTGGAACCAAAAGGTACTATGCCCACTATTTGGCAAAATGAAGTTAGAACCGCACTCAAAGACTTTGTACTGAAGGACAAAAACCGTAAAAATAATATCTCACAAAACGACTTCCAAATGGCGAGAAATGTTAGAAATGCAATGGATTTAAACATAAATATATTGGCTTTAAATCATGTATGCGCTGAGGTACATTTGCGCAACACTTGGTTAATAACGTGACTTTTCAACTTGGTAAAAGACGCCTAACGGCGTTAAAGCATCTTAGGCACAGATCTGGATCGAGATGGACAAGGGCTTGGGAAGGAAATACTACAACTAATACTGCTACGAATAATACTACCAAAACAACTACTACACATACTACTATTACTATGATTATTAATACTAACAGCAGTTACCAAGATCTTATGTATTACAGTTTAGTTCAAATCTTTGTTAAATAAATCAAGCTGTTATTAAACTTAAAAAAAATATAAACTAATAATTTATTTCATACTGATAAATATTACATACTATTACGTGCGATATAAGAATAACTGCATCATAGAATTATCTGTAAAATCAACAAAGCTTTAAAGAACAACCGCAAATAAAACAAAACAAAAAAATAAGGTAAACAGCATTTAAACAAGATAAATCTCCTCCAATACCTTCCCCAGATGCAGCGTTCCAAGAAACATTACCAAGCCTAACGGCGATATACGCTACAATAAGAATGCAGTTGCGCGAGCATTGCCGGAAATAAGCCAAATGCGCCGTTCAACTCCCTTGATGAAATTGAAGCCATCGGTGCTCCAAGTACCCCTTGACTCGAATGCAATGGCAATGAAGATGAATTAATCTAACAGGGTACTTTATTTTCTATTTGTATCGACTTCTCGACGGGAAGCAGCACCACCAGCTCGCAAGGACGAATGAGGAAGATTCGAGAGGGCAAACGTATCAACACAAGTAAAATCCAACCATACAGATCTTCCTCTTTTCCAAAGCACTAGCGTCATACCGTAAGGTCTCTTCCCAGTGGAAGGATTGCATCCAGATAGTTAACACACTGAAGGTACTTCAACTGAAATAGCTGCACGAAGAATTACGTCATTTACTCAGGCATTAAACATGTGTCTACCAACACTACAAACACAAGATAGACCCTGAAGGCCTCGATGATCTACGAACGCCTCACAAGCTGGACATTGAAAGGTACACATACGTCTGCTTTTAATCGTAAAGCAACAGCAATACGAAAACTTTCATTGGATAAGTGGATTCCTAGAGGAGAAGGTAGGGCCTGAAGCCGAACACCAGAATCTGGAGAAAAAGCAGCAAGAGGCCAGTCTTTTTCCTCAATACAACCGGGGGATTGTAGAAGAAACGATAGGGTCTGTTGAATAATTGGATATCCCAAATGGCCTGAGAACTACTTCAGTCTAAAGAAGGAGAATCCTTGCAGTTTAAACATGACCAACGAGCTTTAAAATCATGAATAGCCGCGTTGGGATCAAGGCATAACCCGATGGAAGGATGGACTCAAGAAGACATCGAGAGCCATGGAAAGACGCCAAATCCATGGCCCGACGAATACCAAGTTCAACCGAACGAACGGGCAAAGTGTCCTGAACCCAGGCACTATTACTCACAGAATAGTTGAGGATTGATTATAGGCCAGCTTGTGAAACTCAATCATTTATCTGTAACAATGTCTCTTCTAGCCAAGAAGGAGAACAACGTAAAACATAGATTAAGCGGTGGATGGAAAAAGAAGTACGAAGTTGATAAAATGCTGAATGTGCTGAAATCAGAGAGAGGCGAGAAAAGAAAAAAATGCAGTTTAGATATATTCTAAAACAATAGACTAGGAAGAGCATCGATAGAGATTGCGGATCCAAGCAGATATGCTGAAACAGAAGTCCTAATTCATATTCCAGGGGCTACTTCCATGAATCTTGAATAAAGAACATCGCACTGGCCTTGCTGGACATTAAGAAAAACAACTTCTTACTTTACAAAATTCAGCTCTAAACCAATTTCTCATGATGTGTCCGAATTTCAAGTAAAGTAGAGAGAACTAGGTCGGAATCGTCCGCGGTAGTGCCATTATGAAATACCATAAATTCAATTCGGTAGTTATAGGATTGACGATATATTGTAGTGTAATTACAAAAGGAACAGGACCGAGAGGATCAACATGTTGGACTGCACTTTGAAGTAAGATAATGTAATCACCCAGAAAGAGATCGCTGGGTTGAGAATAACATTGAAAAACATAATGATAAATCAACGGGAAACCTTTTTGAACCACCTTAACATGGCATTCCAACTTAACTCGTTAAAAGCTTCACTAAAAAATCTCTTCCCTATGACTTTAAGACCAAGATGATGGGAAGGAAAATATATGTAAGCAGCATGGACTGCAGCCAAAGCACCGTAAGGAACACATAAACCTAATTGGTAAGGGAAAAAAGTGTTAATTGAATAACGAATTCTAAAACAAATGTTTTTGCTGTTAGAGTACGCCGCTCATTGTCGATCGCAATGGGGCGAATTCCACCACACTTACTTTTAAGGCAATCAAGGTAGTGCAAAACAATTGGACAAACTTTTAGGGGTACATCTTCAGAAGAGATAATAGAAATAAAGTCGCATAAAGATGTAATGAGTTGTTGTATTAAGTCCACATTATTACACATTAAGTCCGTCCTTTAGAATTGAAGTACGAAGACCAACTAAACAACCTGCATATCCAAGACTACTTATTTAATCCATTTCGTTGTTGTTTTAAATTAAAAAGAAATAATGTATTTATTTCATTTTTATAAACAATGGATTAACTGTTTTTTGGTGGTACATTATTTCGAATCCTCTAACTCATAAAGTTGATATCAGTAAGTCCTTCAGTGAGTAATGAGTATTTTCATATAAAAAAAAATAAAATCTGCTCATTGATTTCTGATATCAAGATTTCTTAAAGTAAACTATTTCCTGAATTATTAACTTGCTTATTGAAAATGCCTTCGAAATGGAACTGTATTGTACAGATGCTTATCAGAATAATGGAAACACCTGTAGTTGGCAACACGTCAGATGTATGGGTTGGCAGTGGTGTCGTGGCGACCGCAGCACCGGACTGCTGGTGGTGGTGTGTTAGGTCGGTAACAATACTACGTCAGGCGTCGTGGAACAGGAGTGTGCAGTGGCTGCAGCAGACGGAGGGAGTGTAAAATGGGAGACCTCTCAGAGTTTCAAAGAGGGCAAATTGTTGGTGCGCGGTTATGTGGAGTGAGTGTGACGGCAGTGGCTAGTGTGTTAGGTGTGTCGCCAGGGACAGTGTCGAAGGTGATGACGGTCTACACAACACACGGGAAAACCACATCGGGAAGCGGAACAGTGGGCGGAAGAAAAGCATCAGTGACAGGACACGCCGGGTATTAAAGCGCATTGTCACGCGGAACCGTCGTGCCACTGCGGCGCAAGTGACGGAGGAACTCAATCAGCACCTCCCCCAACCTGTTTCGACAATCACAGTCCGCCGCGAATTACATGACATGAACTTACGGGGTCGTGTTGCACGGGCCAAACCTCTCATCAGGGACCAGAACGCTTTAGCACGCCGCAAATGGTGCCGCGACCATGCAACTTGGACCGTTGACGACTGGAAACGTGTGGTATGGTCGGATGAGTCACCATTCACCCTATTCCAAACCACGGGCCGTGTTTATGTGTGGAGAACGCCCAAAGAAGCGTATGATCTGCAGTGTCTCCGCCCAACTGTGAAACATGGCGGCGGCACGGTGATGCTGTGGACCGCAATATCATGGTTTTCATTGGGTCCTGTGGTCACACTTCGCGGACGCATCACTGCCAACGATTATGTCGCAATTTTAGGAGACCACTTGCATCCTATGGTCCGGATGTTGTTCCCGGACAATCACGCAATATTCCAGGATGATAATGCACCCATTCACACAGCTGGAGTTGTTGCAGCGTATTTTGAGGAACATCGGGATGAAGTTCAACACCTCCCCTGGCCCACCCAATCCCCAGATCTCAACATAATTGAACATCTGTGGTCCATCTTGGAAACACGACTCCGGCGAAGATTTCCACCTCCATCCTCTCTCACAGAACTGGTCGATGCCCTGCACGAGGAATGGTGTAATATTCCACTTGCTACCATTCACGACCCCTATGCCTCCATCCCACGTCCCATCAAGGCTGTTCTGAAGGCGAAAGGTGGCCCGACACCATATTAATCTGGTAAGTTGCACGTTCGTTCAGGTGTTTCCATTATTCTGATAAGCATCTGTATATTGGCGAATGAAAATTATCTTCTGTGTGCTATAACATTTTAAATTTTAGGAAGAAACATACTTCAATGTTAAGTCAGTTTTCAAATATATTTATTGAACCTACAGCAGGAATCGTCTTTTATTAGAAGAACTAAATATTAAATAATAAACAGTTTACAATTTAAAAACCGAATTCAAATGGTTCTAAAAATGTTGAAGAGAATATACATTGTTACGTTCAAGAATAAAAATACTATAATAAAGTTCAGTTTTATCTAATTGTTGTTTGGTCATCACTTTCATCTTGTTAGTATGATTGATTGTGTTACATTTCATTGATATAAACATAATTCTTTAAGATTTTAATTTCCTCCCTAATCTCTTCTGTAAAATGTTTAGTTATCTTTTATTATGTGAGAATATGAGATGTGGTAGAAATTTTTACATACAATCTGCGTAATATAAACGAAACTGTTGTATTATGGAACACACATTCTTTTTTTCAATTCTAGTTTTATGGACAATATTTTTTTTTCAATTCTATGTATGTGCTCTTAAACTTTGAAAGATTCTGAATTAAATTACTTCAGTATTTGACTTCTGCTTTCTTCCTTTTCCGTTTTTTTAATTCCTTAAAAATTCAGCAAAATGTTGCATGCCACAACGGCTTCTGTATCTTGACAAACAGCTTCTGCACCTTAAAATATGCACGCATAGTAAGGAAAATCAATAATAACTCAAAAATTAGTATTTTGGAAAATATTTTATTAATTTAAATTATCAGCATGTTAAGTGTAAAAGTGTGTGACAGTTTATGAAAGACGTATTTTAATGTTGTTATAAACTAAGTTACAAAATACCTACAGGTGAGATAAAAATTATTTTAAACACTCAAGGAATCATTAAAAGGCCTAATAAACACCTAGATGTGTGTCAATTTGTTAGTTATTCTTCTGGTTATGTTTTGGTGCCCTATACGTCTTATCTTTCTTCACTTCTTTAGAGTTCATGTTCCAAAGTATAATATGTTAGTCTGTTTCATGGTACACTAGCTGTACGAAATCACGAACATGATGGCATACTGAAAATGTTGCATGTAGAAGGGAAATACGTGTCATAGAAATACTTATCTAATTATCTACGATACCGACAGTATGAAACCATAATTAAATATAGATACAATTATTTTTAACTACCGAGAATGCTTTCATTTTAAATTAACTTAACGCACAATTACCGAAAAAAACGAGGCTACTGCATATGAATCTTTGTTGGCGTTTTGTTGATTTGCTGTTCTAAATTGCAATTTTACGAAAACACTTTCTCATCGAAAAAGGAGTTAACATTTCCGTTCTTCTGATCAAGTGTGCGTACTCTTGAATTGTTTCTGGTATGAAAGTTGAATACAATTTCCACGAAATTATTTTGTATCTTTAATACTCACTTACAAATCTCATAATATTTCTACTTTGATAATATTTTGAGAGATAGTTCGTTAATTTGTAAATCTGAATTTTAAGACTTGCTTATTATTTATACTGCATTACATTGTAATGTGTACTTTACAGGAATACACTTTATTTTTTTTTCAGGGGGACAGCGGAGGACCCGCCATGCTAAGTGAAAATAATAGAATGTATGTACTTGGTAAGTGTTTTAAATTTATGGTAATTGATTGTCTTGATTACTCACGAATTTAATATGAACATGAAAGTAGTAATGAAAGATCAACTGACTCAAAACATTCATATGATATGTCTGCTTCATGGTTTGATAACTCTAAATACAGTAGCGTGTATCCCGAGGCTCAACAAAAAACATATTTTTATTAACAATAAAGCTGCATCACAAAATATGGCTCAAATAATCGGTTCCAAGTTGTCGAAATCGAATATGTCCTAGACACAAGCATTAAAATCCTTAATTCCGTGTTCAGTCTCTTGGATGACGTTCTTCGATAATCATATAACGGAAGAAAGAAGTGGAAATGAGCAAAGCCAAAGGCTGAGTTGAGGCACCGTTCTCACTTTCATTTGGTGGGACAGAAAAATCTATTATAAACCTGTCAGAAACGCAACACAAAAGAGAGTTCTAAACCAAGACAGTACGTGTCGGCCCAGAATGAAGCAACTCTAATCACAGGTCCAACTGACTTGGAAGATCTATGGCTACACTAAGGAAATTTATATCAAAGAATTGTATTTGAAAATAATCTTAAAATCATATATATAAGTTAATGTTAAATTAAAAAAAAATGATTCCATAGATCTCACAAACTGGTAAATACTGTGGTACTTTTTTATTATTTTCTGAGCAAAATGAATAACATAATAATTAACAAAACAGTGTATACAATTCATCAGGGCAAGAACTTAGCTCGTTTTAATTATTTTTTATTTATGACCTTTAGGCATGTAAGGCTCACGGTAATATAGAGGAAGTGAAATATATGGGTAGGTGTGGGCCAGAATCTACGTTGATGGTACCATCGCCTGATGTGACTGAGGAAACACTAGACAAACCTCAGTCAGGCTGCTCGGCCACTAGGATTGAACCCACTGCCTCCCAAATATTAAGTCAGTAATCTACCACTGAACCACGGCCGCTCAGTACTCTGCTCGTGTAATTATTGAAGTGCACTAAACAAACGAATTACCACTTGCAAATTCAATACGCTTGCCCCTCTTCCACGAGAAATAGTTAATCAACGTTGTTTAAAAACAGTATGGGTTGCAGTGAAACATTTGAGATTTGTTTGCTATTTTGAAACAGTAAAATGTTTAGAATAACCGTAAAAAAATATAAAGTTGATAAAATAATACAGGAAGTGAATGCATTTCTGAATTAAACTTCTTGATGAATATAGTTAGCAACTAGCGGTGTGCTATTTTCAAAACATTAAAATATGTCGTATTTCCTTACTTAACCTCAAAATAATTTGAACATATAGAATGTGTTATTATATGATTGTTTGAGTATGAGTAATACAACATTGCTCTAATCTGTCATTAATCCTTGGAGATGTTGGAAATTCCCGGAAATCATGCCTAGAAGAAACAATGCGCGTACTTAAAGTAATTATACTTTTCTTTGGAAAGCTTGGAAGCAGAGACAATTGTTTTTTAACTGTAGTGGTTTATTTAGTGTTGTGTGATTGTCATCCATCATTCAGCAAATCAGTTATTAATCACTAACTCACTGCTTTACTAACTGATTTGAAGGAGGGTATCATACAGGGTATCAATTAAAGTTATTTCCTGGCTGAATATAGAAATGGATTATTTTCTTAAGGAAATAATTCCATACTTGTAGCCATGTGTAAATCCAAAGTGGGGCAATTGTTTGTGATAAATTGTTTATTTGTAAGAAAATTCCTTTTTTAATTTTAAATATGCTTTATTTTTCGCAAATCTTTACATGTTTACTGTTTAGGAGACTATATAAAGGAGCTGGCATGCATAGTACACAGAAAGTTATTCATCTGTATCATCAAGACTGCTTTTATCGGTAAATAGTTAATTACATAATCTGCGAATATATGAAAGGATTAATTTGTTTCTTCGTTTTCATCTAAAACTTTCTTTTCTGGAAAATATTCTAGTACATCTGACAGAACTTCTGGAAGGATTTTGTTGGGATCACACCACACTGGCTCTCTGTTTTCAGTCCAACCTTTGCCCTTCCAAAATTCTGTATCCTGTAGTCAACGCCCCAATCCGAGCCTGATAGTTTGCCATCTTTATGTGGGCTAAAATTTGAGGATCTAGTAGAGCCGAAAACTTATCAGAACCATTATACAAATCTTCCAATTATGTAACTTTTCATAGTCTTGTTTGTTTCCAGAACGAGTTTGAATGGTCTAGCAATTTATTAATCCATTGCTATAAATTTGGAATTCTTATAATGCTTTTCTGAAAATATAATTCGTGTTTATATTCAGTTGGAAAAGTCCTTTCATATGTTACCTAACACAGAAAAAATAAATCCATTAGCTTTACCTAATACAGAACATCCAAATATTTTGTTTGCAACATTACATAGGTGACTCCTATTTCAATTATAAGATATGATACTACATCAAATACTCATATATATACCCAATCGTTCTATACTAAAATATACAAACATTGCAAATTACGATTTAAGTAACATAAAAGTTAAGCAAGAATTATCTGCCAATTAAATTGTCAGTTGGAATTTAAACTTCGAGTAATTGCTTATACTAAAGTTTGCCTCTCTTAAGTGATATACTAGAATTAATTTCAGCCAATAAATTTTAAAATTTGAATAAGAATTCGTCATTAGGGGAGGTCAAAAAATCGAAACTTTGACGCTCATTTCTTTGGTACTGCATAAAAGTTATACCTGTATGTCACTATTTCCAGTGCAAAATTTCCGAAATCTGCGATAATATCTTCTTTTCGGGCAAGGATTAACAACCATCCGGTTATTATCGGATAATCCGACTTCTTAATCTTTTTTGAAACGTAAGATCGTCATTTGTCTATTCCTTGAAAAAAATGCCGGCATTTAAAAATCAAATCAGCAAGACATAACTATACCTAAGTTTCCATTTTCTGTGTTATTTACTGTAAACGTTATGATCATGAGCGGACATTTGTCACTATTTATTAATTACTAGCGTGCGTGGTTGACAGTACTGTCAATATATCGTAATGAACTAATTAGCCTCCGTTAGCGAAATTGCAAAATGTACAAGAATTTGGTAAGCACTAGAACATCAGCAAGTAATATTTACGCCGGTTATATCTACAAAGCTTAGATATAACTAAATATTGATATAGATATAAGCTAGATATAGATATAAACTAAAAACTTAGTACATAAGATTTTATTAAGGACCACTACCCCAAGGTACATAACGAATGTGATTCTTCCAAGTTAAATGTTAATTCCTGCAAAATCATTCTGTCCGACATTTGCTTCAAAACGTTCGAATTTTTTCGAAGTTCCACAATCGCAGTTCTGGCAAAGGTCTGAAATTTAGAAAATTCAGTATAAAAAGAAAAAAAATTAGTTTCTTAAAATATTACATTATTCACAGTGCCATTCTCGGTAGTCAGGAAAACTTAGTCCTTCTTTTAACTGTGTTGTACCTAATACAAAAGAAAACTTTGACAATAATAGGTTTTGATAAATTAAAATGATACAATCTTCCAATGCTCCCGAAAGAGGGTGCTTTGGACTGTTTAATATTCGGACAGCGGAGATATTTCTCTCAAATGCGTCCAACATACGAGGATGTAATAAAAATGTTCAATTTACGAAAGGTGGTGTGCTGAATCTGCTAGTAACAAGAATCCTTCGTTTTCTCTAATGGTACAGCAGGTATGTTTAAAGTTGCACAAGTTGTATTGAGAAGTCTTAATTCCAATTGTCTCAACAAAACGAATGATTGATATGATTAACGCATATCACAAGACATAAATCGATATCAAAGCGGTATATAAAAGAATTGAGAAAAGTGAAGTAACCAAGCAAGCATTGAGAAGTTTTAGGAAAATTCCGCGTTATCTCTTTGGTATATCAGATTGTAAGCATCTCACTTTTAAAGTTTAAATGTGTCCGATGAATAGAAGGTTCACCTAAATTAACTGTTATTTCTTGCCGATCAAAGAGCCAATCGAGTCATGTGTACCGGTTTGGTCAATTTTCAAGAAACAAACACACTTGAAAAGCGTCGAAGAGAAAGCCAAATGATCGACTTCGTACTCTTCATATTTCTGAACATAATACCTCGTATAGTTCGTTTCATATTTCATTCTTGATATTTTGCTACTCGGGGTATTTTTCACCATAAATCGAATGTATCTAAAATCCAACCCCAAGAAAATTGCAAATAATAAAAAAACCTCTTAAACTAGTTTATCGATCAATGTTGGCAACTAATATATACATTTTTCTTATTTGAGCTACACGGTAATACTTGTCACATCTCATCGTTGTATTTATTAAACATATGCATGTGTCTCTCCAAGTGAGGCCTACTTTGAATACAAGAAACGTTGTACGATATGTACTATCATCTCTTCATGTAGCATTATTGCTCATCAGAACAGGCTCAGTATTAGGTTGGATGATGTTCATTGTATCTCTTATTCTGGAATTAGAATCAATGGCTATCTTTATCAATATTATTTCCTTTTGTAATTTGTCTAATTTATGTTTTATCTAATCTGGGATTATGTGCAATGTAGTTTATCATTTGTTACTAACCCATCTGGGTAGTCGTCACTGTCTTAATAGTAGGTGACAATAACAGTTGTTTACAAAGAAGGATTGTAGGCATTCGTTGTCTGCCGGTTATAGGGTAAGGCAAATTATATTTCGAAATAAAAATCTCAACAATTGTATGCTCATGTTACAAACCCAACTCAGTTGGACCTTGTCTATTATGGATAACTTGCCTCCACATATCGTACGAAGAAAAACGTTATTTGCCAACCGTTGTTGCTCTAATTCTAAGCATAGGTCTATACAGATGTCTAACAAATTGTATCCTGCTACTTGATCAGCTTTACTTCAAGTGTATGCTTTTGAATTTGCAAATAAGTTGTGTCTGGTTATAATAATAGCTACCCAAATGTCATCCATCGCAATTTCAACATCTGCCGATTGATCGTGGTGATGGCTTATTTGCTGTAGAAACGTTGAATACATTTTCTGAGGCTTTGTTTTCTTTTTTTTTTTTTTTGCGATGCTTTAAGCTTCGAAGTGGTCAGTATTTTAAAATAATTGTACGTTTTACCAAAAGCAGGTAATTTTTGGGCTGCGTGATAAGGACTACAAGCACTACATTGCTTTTCCTTTCCGCAAACATTTTGTTTGAATTCGTAATTTTGGATAGGAGCAATTATTCGTTGTTCATTTAATTTATCTAAGCGTTTTAGCCTTATCTGTTAAACTGTAAGGAATATTCAACTAACTTGATTATGTCGTAAAAAACATTTCATTTGACTTTCTCAAAAATAATCGCAGCAAGAAATCCAATTAACATCAACAAATTCAACATCCGCTGACGAAGATGCAATCACAATAGAGGAGGACCTCGCGTCTGACGATTACATACCCGCCAAGGCTTTATAAGCTGCAGGTACAGGTGAAGGATCTTTCCCTTTAACATCTTCCTGCTCCCAAGTGCGAATGAAGGTTACAAATACCGCCATATCAAGTCAAACATTCGGAGTATAGCGTCAAGTTACTGCTGGAATAACCGCAAGCGTCTTCAAAACGTAGGCATATTCATTGCATTGGATACATTTCTTGTGGTTGAAAAAAACAAAATAGGTAGAGAAAGGTCTCGAACTCTGAAAAAAAAACTTAAAAGCGAGAGTTTGGGAAACAGCTGTGGCGCTGTATTAGATCTTTACTTTGATGGAAGACTTTACGAAATATTGTCAAGAGAAAAGCATGGTAACAGTGCTCCCAGAAAACCAAAATAGTAGAATCTTATTTATTCTCATCGGAAATAACCTTATTCGAGTTATGTAGGTCTCATTACGCTTAACTCTGGATATAATCTGGATAATTCGGAAAGTGTTTTTAGCTATGTCGCAGCTGAGGTGGCCGGGTGAATTCAATAACTTTATTGCGCTTGGTTGTGATGGACGCCTGTGAGCACAGGAATACACAATGGAGTACTGAATTGCCTTGAATTGATGTTAGGAAAATGTGTTCAATGGGCTTTTGTCTTCTTTATTTCAATAAATCACCCTTAACCATTTGTTCCAGTTCTTTGATAGTACCACCTCCGCTCAAGGGCGCCGATCCCGGGAGGGCTTTGGAGGCCCTGGCCCCCCAAAGTTGAAGTGGGCCACCCTAATGGGGAGCCCAAATGATAAGGTGAAGTCGGTTCTCCTATTTCTACAGTACATGGTCATTCGTTTTCCCTTTCTACTAAGCTTATCTCCCTTTGACAAATATATTTCATTGGTAAATCCCTCTCTGAAACCCGTGTGCCAAAGTACTTACATAAATGACATAACGTATAATATCCCTCTCCTGTCTAAAGGAGTTAATTCGTGCATTGCTTGTGTAGTTTCTGGAGTTTCGTGCATAACATCGATAATGATCATTTAGTAAGAAAAGAAAAGAAATAATGAAAGAAAACATGAAAACACATTTTATATCGTCTGCTCGGAACGCCAAGATCGGGCCATAAATGACCCATACAGTCAAAATATTATTTTTGTACATTTCATTAAATGGAAGAATGAAATTCTGTGCATTCTTCACGTACGTGTCTAAAAATCTTATGATAGAAAATGACGTTAAACCCATGTGTTTATTGTGTAATAATTTAAGAAAATCAGGCATGAGTCAATTTGAACCAATCTTGGCTAAATTAATTTGTGTAACTATTTTTAAATGCCATTTTATATTAAAATAACAAGTTGTTGTCGGTTCTAATGATCACACGTCTCTTTCCAAACGACCTACACCTTATAATTTCTCAATCAAGGAGCGAAGAAACGTGGACAATGCTTCTTGTGTAGTGGTAAAGACAAGTACTCCGCATACTGTCAGCAATGTAATCGCTTCATTTGCAAGAATCAGAATACAGCAGATACTTTGTGCTTTAAATGTCAGAGTGAGAGAGTAAGGTAGTTTGATTTTGATAATTTTATATGTAGTACTTTATATGTGTAAAAAAGTAAGAGACTCATGGTGCCTTCATTTTTGTGCAGCCATGAAAATGGTTACAAGCTTAATATGATGTATTAGTTTTTCTGTATTTTTCATTATTTTGTAGAATATACTTTAAAAAAATACAATATAATCCAACAAATACAATACAATGAATACACTCATACTCTAAAATACCTTGATTTTGAACAAGTGCTTTATTTTATACGAGAAATATACATTGGTCGAAAATGACTCATCATGGCGTTCCGTGAGATTAAATTATCTTGGCGTTCCGAGGGTTAAGGATCATTCATTGTGATTTTGTAATTAAAATATTAGAAAAAAGAAAAAATATACAAGAAAAGTAAGTGACAAGAAAAGCTCACACAAAAGTAGGAGTAGACTTGCACTAGGAAACATATCCGTTAAACTGTTGTTTGGATGCAATTATTGTTTACCGTTAATACTGTAATTTTTAGTTTCTAATACAAGATATAAATAGGGAAAGTATATACAGCGGGTAAGAAAAGTATTTGCACAAGTTCAACAAAGAGGAAAAACAGACTGTATCGAACGTAAAACACGGTCCATTTCGAAATCTCTTGCCCTTTTATGATAATTTGGACACCTTAGATATAATACTGTAGGTAATGCCCCATCCAACTACCACTCGATACACCTGTAAGGTTACAGGCAATTACAGGTTCCATTAGTAATTACACAACCCCAAATCATAACAGACCATCGAACATTTTTACCAATTAAAGCAATGTTTTGCTTTCTGAAAGATTCATTCTTCTTTCACCACACGTCTTGATATCCATCTTTACAATACAAGTTTATCTTAGTCTCATCCTACAAAAAAAATCCAGGCCCTCATATTGATATTTCTTGGAAAATTAGAACTTCTTCTTTCTGCATTTTCTGATATGTGTGTTTTGTTTCTGGCTACAATCTTCTGAATCCTGTTTTTCTTTGTTCACATCTACACATCTGTAACATGAACTTGCATATCCTAGGCAAGTGAAGTAGTCAAATCTTTATCACTTATTCTTTGAGTTTTGTTCATAGAATGAAGAATGTAGGTTTTATTTCGGGCAGTTAGTTGCTTTAGTTGATCAGCACGAATCCCCAATAATTATTCTGTTTTATGTTTTTTTATGATGTATCCAACACTAGAGTATGGCTTTCCAACAAGCTTGGCTATGTCTCAGTACCTTGTTCCTTCCTCACGTAATTTGAAATTAAAGTGAGCAGTTCGAATGTTGTTGAACTCACTTTGTTCCGTATGCTGCTTCTTTATTCCTGACACGCTGTGGATTGCTTCAATACACCAGGCAGAGTGCTTTTGTACACAATACGGTACCTAAAACATTCCTTTCGAGAGTAGTGTGGGGTTGTCAAAATACATTTTTGCGATGAATTTAAGTAGTTGTCACTCTTTCGTTAGATGTATCGAGTAGTAGTAGTAGTTATTTCTATAGCATTCTATCTAACGTATCAAAATTATCATAAAAGGGCAAGATATTTCGAAATGGACCACCGTTTGCTTGTGATAAGTCTGTTTTTCCTCTTTGTTAAGTTGTCCAAATCATTTTTCTCACTGTAGGTGAGATAAATGTTTTTTGAACCATGCCTGTCGAGATCGAGAACCGAGAATTAAAAGAAGAAAAACGATATTTTTCCAATAATGCAGTAACGCGACGGAAGGGTGAGCCGGACAGAAAGAGAACCACATTTGGAAAACCTGCTCCACTACATAGCCTAACATCAGTTTTAGGTATTTCCTAAATTTATTTTCTAGTAACAGCAGAAACTTTGTTCTTATTAGAAGATAATATGTTTTAGTGATTTTTTTAAAGTTATACAAACATAGTTAAATTCTGTAATAGTTGGGCCTGGGGAAGCCTTTTTAATGACTATATGTATACTATTTTTTTTTTATGAATATACAATATTTGCCAAAATCTGAATTGGATTTGTATCGTATGTGCCTTCTTAGACCCTTATCTCGCAACAAAAAAATATTTGAATGCCCCCCCCCCCAAAGTTACACAGAAATCGGTGCCCTTGCCTCCGCTCCATCTTCTTACTCTGGCATCATTGGAAAATCGTTGCGGGACTGAGAGCTGCCTTCGTTGGTAACATTTGAGATAATTAACTGTACCTTGACTTCAATTGATTCATCCACTCTAAGTATCAAAAGTATCTTATGGATACTGATCCTGTCGTTTCCTCAGGAATCTGTCCTGCAGATCTAGCTACACGCGATCCATGATGCCTTAGCTTGTACCGCTGGGTGGCAACAACGAACAGGTTCTTAAGAGTATATGTTTCCACAACAAGGCTTTCACACAGTCCGCGCACCATAGTGGGATTCATTATGAGGGTGTATGTGACATTGTGGTTCCAAATCAAGCTACAGCATTCAGTTAAGGATGGAACTCGACATGTTCGCCAATTCATTATGACCTCTAGATACTTGAATGAAATTCACATCCACGTAATTGAGCGACTGATTTCCCGTAATTCTTTCTTCGCATCTCAGAAAACATTATAATTGCAAAGTTGCCCGCTGATATGGCTCATATTAGGGTCTTTGCACTTCGAAGAGTCATAAAAGCCGGAGAAGTTGAAGTATCAGGTAGAGTTGTTCGTGTTCCTAAATTCAGCATCTCTAATCTAGATTTCGAAGCATCGACATAATTGACTGGCAGAACAAAACAGACCCCACCACCAGTCTTGAATGACATAGTAACTGAAGATTTTCAAAGCATTCAACAAGCAGAAGTTCTAGTTGACTGGATGTTCGCTCACTTCCCATGCCACACTCAAGCTGAGAAAATAATTGCTCAACTCGTTACGGTGGTCTCAAGTAAAGTTTCCTTTCATGAAAACCGGGACCGCTTTATTCGCGCTACTTTGAAATCTAGAAAAAGCATTCTGTCATTCAAGTTCAAGGGTCGGAATAAAATGTAAGACCTTCGGGAAAAATTTAATGTAACCTTATACTTTATATTTTACATTTTTTTAAATTTTTACTTGATGTATTGTATACCGCATGCAAGTTGTATAACGCATACGATAGTATAAGTTTATTTTTTGCTTAGTTAAAACATAAATAATGTGATTTGTAAGGTATTAGTATAAATGAAACAGTTTTAAACTTAAATATTTTGTAGTTATAAAATTGTATTACTTATATTTAAAAAATGAGTTATTTTGATTTAAAGAAAGTAAATTATGTATAATCCTGTATTTTAATTTTATAAAATTTCACGCCGATTGCCATAACAGAAGATATGATCAGACGGTTCTGAAATTGTGCACAGTAATTTGATATATGCACATGAAATGTTTCCTCACTACCGAGAAAGAAACTGTGATTAATGTGATATTTTAAGAAATTACAAAATTGAAGATTGTAATGTGATATATACATATATATATATTGCTTTGTTATACCGAATTTTCGAAATTCCAGACCTCTTGCCAGAATTGAAGATGTTATACCAGAGTTCTGAAATTGTGCAGAGGAAATATTTAGATGTAGGTACAACTTTTCCGCAGTACCGCAAAGAGGTCATTAAATTTTCTAGCTTTTCGACTACCCTCCCTATTCTTCATGATGACAGCTAAACGTTGCTTTCTTGTGCATTGGTTAATGCTAAACAAATTATTTTTTTCTATGTGTATGACCTTATTAATAAACCTTCTCATTTTTCAGTTCCTCTATTTCCTCCATTTTTGGGGTGGTCATCTTATAATTACAATTTCTTTGGCTACGAAAATAATTTGAGTGCTGATCTTGAAGTCTGATTGAATTTAAAATACATCTCTCAATGCTTCTTTAGGAAAAGTAAAAAAGACGCTTGACCAGTTTACGATCAGAAATAGCCACCATTATGGTTACTAAGCAGTAGAATTTTTGCTTGAAATTTGAAATTTCTAAATTATTTTTCAGAAGTAATTCATATTCAGTAGGAAATTCCTCCCATTTGATAACCCAAATGACCTACTTTATAAACTTTGATTTTTCAGTCTCAATCTTTTTGTACCTTAGGCCCCGGGTATTGATGGCGACTATCGTATAACTACAATTTATTTTTACCAAGAAAAAAAACACAGTGACGGTTTTGAAGTTTAAGTGAGTTTTAATATTTTCGCCCTCAACACAAGGGTTCTTAAAAATAGTAAAAATGAAAGAACTTTGGTCAATATTTTTACCAAAAATGGCCACCACTTTTGTGTTTAGGTAATTTTTATGCCAGCGAACATTGCCATACAATTTATTTAGATTTTAATGATTAAGGAAAAAAATATTCAGAAGGATCAGCAGTGTGCTCCATAAAAATAATTGTAAACTATTCTCCTGAGACTATTTATCGATCACAAATGACGATTATATTGGTCTAGGTTTAGATTTATTTTAACAACAACGCTTTAAATGTTATTATTACCATCGGGAATAAGAAAAAATGCCCCGAAGAATCAGGAGTGTGCTCGTGGCGGGTGATTAGAAAATAATTTTAAAATATTAGCCTTAGACAACTTCCTGACCAAAATGGCATCTTTTTGGTCTAAGACCAATTTCATTTTTTTAAACATCACTATACATTTTATTTAAACCATAAATAATAAGAAAAAATGTCCACCAAGGTTCAGGGGCTGTTTCTGTCTCTCTTACTCTATCTGCAATCCTACCTTTTTATCGCACGATGGAGAATAGATTATTGCTAGTTGCAGTATATATGCACAAGCTTCGCCCAGTCATCCTTCAAAAACTTCCTCAGGCATTTTTACTTCTTCGGCCCAGATTCGATATTCAGTCTCAATATATTATTTTGCAACGCAGTTGTCAATTGCAAAGAAACTAGTTCGTAATTATGAAACAAAATATCTGTTAAAATATAGGGTTACGTTCTTTTTGTATGTCTTCCGTTCTCATGATTTGTAGACATTAATATAATTGAATAAGATTATAAGATACGTCTGAATGTTCTAGTGATTTTCTATTCATTTTCTGTTCTAGAATTTAAAGACATACAAAGAATAGATTGTTTTCCATTGATCTTTGAATAATAGCCTGCCACTTTAGCTAGTACTACAATATTAAATATTACAGTTGAAGAGAACTTGATTTTCCTTCAAGGTTATAGAAATATAATACTCCTGCACTGTTGTCATTCTAAATTATCTAAACAAAATACTAAAAATTAAAAAAAATCTCTGGTGTTACTGGAACGGTTCTTGTTTTTAAATTTAGCCATTATTTCAATACAAACAGCAAAATTGAAAAGTATTTGATATCTTGATGGAACTTTAAGGGAACATTTAATCCACGTTTTGTTCTAGAATTTTGGAATACTCTAAGAATAACGAAAAACACAGCTTTCTGACAAGGATGGTATTCTTTAATAACAAAAACAAATTAAAATGTAACCGTTTCACTTCGTCTTCAGACTGCACTCCAGAACTGAACATAGAAAAATTACTTAAGCAATAAAGAAAAATCATAGTCTTTCACTTTCAAACAATCAGGGGTCAGTATTAATTAAACATTCACTTTTCTTCTTCTAACTGAGATCAAAAACCACTTTTATGCGATAAATAATTCCTTCTTATTAATAGCTTCTCAAGAAAATAAGTCCCACCCTACACCGGCTTAAACAAAGGACCTTTTTTTTAAAAAAAATATATGAATATATTTTTAAAGTTTGTACCTTCACACAAATTTAAAAATCCGCGAAATAAATACGAAATTAGTAAAACAATTATGCCAACAAGGTCAAATAAAATAAAATAGTTGCAATTATAAATAAATAAAAGTATGCTCTCAAAGAAACATCTATAAGAATTGCCGGTCTTCCCACTCTTCAGTAATACTATGTCTACTAATCCAGTTCATATCCTTATCGTCCACCCCTATTATCCTTTTCGCTGCTTTTCATTTCCTAACTAATTACCTACATTCATGTTCTTCTACTGTTTCCATTTGCCAGAAAACTTCATAATCCGTTTCACTGACATGCTTGAAAATAGCATTATTCAAAAAATAGCATGAAAATAGCATTATTAGTGGATCTCCTTAATCTGACATCATCCTTATGTCGTTTTATACGTTCTTGCATCCTCCTCTTGGTTTCTCACACGTACACCAAACCACACTCTCCACACACCACTCCACATATAACACCTCTTTGTAGCGAGTCCGCTGTCGATTCCATCTTCTTTTTCCTATCGACACCTAATCTCTTTATGCGCCTTTCCTTGTATGTCCCTTCCGTCTTTAGCATTCTCCGGATCTTCTCTGTGATCGCCCCTGCACTTTTGATATCTTGCCATCTTTTCTTCCTGGCTTATTCCTTATCTTCTTCTCTCTTGCTTACTTCCTTTTTCTCTTACTCATCTTCATGTCCTCGTCACTGTAGCCGTTCTCTTTCATCTGTTCCCGTTGCCTTTTAATGTCTTTCTCCTTTGTGGCAGTCACAGAGAAGATCAGGTGAATTCTAAAGAGAGAAGTGATTAAGACATACAGGAATGGCAGCATGAAGATGTCTGATAAAGTTAGGAGAAAGAAGATGGGATCGACTCGCTACAAAGAGGCTTTATATATAGTTCGGCGTATGGAATATGTAATATTGTGTATGTGGAAAGCAAGAAAAGGCAGTCAGAAAGTTTAAAGCAACATAAGGATGATGTCAGATTAAGGAAACACACTAGTGCTGTTTTCAAGCACGCCAGTGAAACGGATCATGAAATTAACTGGCAAGGGGAAACACTAATAGAACATGAATGTAGGCAATTTGTAAGGAAGTGGAAAGAAAGGAAAAAGGGTAAGAGAAGTGACCGATAAGGCTATAAACTGGAACAGCGGATATAGTATTAATGAAGAGTGGAAGGACAGTTTGAAAAAGGAGGGAATGAGGAGGAAAAAGTCAAAGAAATGATAACGTTAACCGGCAATTCTAATAGTAGTCTCTTTGAGAATGTTAATTTTTATTTATTTATATTTATAATTCTATTTTTTTTCTTTTTGATTTAATTGTTATTTTATGTTATTAATTACTTATTTATTTCTCGGATTTTTTAATTTGTGAGAAGGTTAACAACGTTTAAAATATATTTATATATTTTTCAAAGTTGTTGTGTTTAATTAGATATTATGAGTGACTTCTTTTCGTGAGAAGCTATTAATAAGAAGGAATTATTCATCATATATAAGTAGTTTTTGATCTCATCAATTTTACCTGTGAATTGAATCGGCAGTTTGAAGAAGGAAGCAAATCCAAAAACCTATTTTGTGGGAAATTAACAAACACTGTATAATATGTTTATTATTTATTGAAAGGAGACAATATTTTGTACTAAATATTCAAAACTGTCTTCTGATACTTGCGTACTGCTCAGACAGTTTACAAGTATTGTATTTTTTTTCTGTAGAATTAAAAAAGTTGGTGGATTCGTTTACTTCTTCAAACTTATGGAAAAACGTCTGCACATTTTTAAGTGCTGAGACGTAAGAATGGAAGAATCGAGCAGAAAATGAAGAAAAACGCAAATGAAATCTTCAAATGAATGCTATTTACAAGAAATGTATGTACAATGAACTCGAAAGTTACAAATAAGTAATGAATTCAATTTTTTTGTCTCCCCACTGACAGAAATTTCTCCCTACAAATGTGCAAAACTGCTTTTATTCCGTAGCAGCAAGAGCAATAATTGCTTCATGTAATTATCTGTTAAAATATCATGTATGAAAACGTATCTAAATGCGAGTTATTTATTCCCGTCTGTGAAAAAGAAGTTTAAAACAATATTTTAGACTAACCTACTTACCTGTATCCTGTTACATGCGCAGTATAAATATGAACGAAGGTACTTTAGTTCCTACCATAACTGTTATAAAACTATCCTATTTAATTATCGGAGCTTGGATTTACTGGTGGAGAAGAAACAGTATATCAAAACATAATTAAATCAGGAAAGTATAAAGCTGTGGGTAGGGGGAAGCGTAATTGTTTCATGCTGAATTAGTATAATAATTTGCGACTAGCGACAGAAAGAGCTGAGCCATTCTCGCGGATGCGCATTACTCCTTAATAGTAAATAGTACTTCCAAGCAACTGCATCTAGTTGGCAATTTAGCGTGTTGATAGTATGTGGGAAAACTAATGCAAGGAACCCGGGATCGAAACCTGGTGTAGTGTTTTTCTTAACGAAAATAACGTTTCTCTTGATATGGTGTTTTTTGTTTTATTGCACACGCGACTAAATCGTGTTTTCTCAGACATTCGAAAATTGGAGTTTTTGTTTCGAGGCGCTAGTGGCCTTGTTCACTTCTTCAAACTGAATAATATTTCCAAGGCCATAAACATCATTCTATAACTGACTATCGTTCTTTTCTTCAACCTTATGATGAGCTGGTATGAATTGAGGTGCGTTTTTAGTAAAAAAAAACAACTAATTTCTATTTTTTAGTGATTGTTCACTTTTTCAAATTGCTGGTTCATTTTTTCTAAACTATGTCTGTGAATTTTATGGACTGTTTAATTTGCGTGCTGTTTTCACTGCCTCAAACGATGAAAAAGGTCTAATCGCAAGACCAGAGCTTTCCTTCGAAACTACAAACTAAAAAGGAGTTTGTCTTAAAAATAAAAAAAATAAACTTTAGGTGAAGGTGTACCGAACCCCCGACCACTGAGTCCCAATTCCAATGCCTTACCCATCTTTTTTTACCATTTAAATAAATCTGAATTAGACTATAGAATCAGAATGAAATGAAAATATTAAATAAAAAAGCATTAAAAGCAAATAAAGTTATAAAACAAATTGAACAATAACATTTCAAATATAAATAAAATATAAAACATTTTAAAAATAAAAACTTTCGATGAACTTGTATCGAACCCGGGACCACTGCATTATAACCCATACGCCATATTCGTTACTCCACGTAGTCAACTATCACCCAGTGCTTTCTGAGAGCTCTTTATATCAATTCCGTACACGGGTAACATACGCTACTAATTACGTAGTGTTCACATGCAATGATTGTCCTCTCCACAGACATTTATCTGCCATTTTGTTCCGTTCTTCCAGCAGTTCAGTTGTTTAGAAAACAGGAAACAATGTGTTTTACAATTAGCAGTCATAGCGATAGCGATTTATCCCAAGTAGCAGTGGAAAATAGGTGCTACGCTAGTTTTGCCCATCTCTATTTCGCACCTATTTTTCAAGGCTTTACTAATGTTTTTTTTTTTTTCTTTCTTAGTGTATTGTATAGATCTCTTCCAGATATCAAATCCTTCATAAAGTAAATTTTCACATTTTTGGCGATTATTACCTTCTTCAAACTGCGAATTGAATTGCAAGTGCGCTCGCCCGTGGGAGGGCAGGACCAGGGGGGAAAATGTGAAATTTTAATTAATACTGATTGTCCCCTGACTGGTGGAAAGTGAAAGACTCTCTCCTTTCTTTATTGCTTAAGTAAATTTTCTATGTTCAGTTGTAGAATGCAGTCTGAAGACGAAATCGTTAACTTCCGAAACTAATTTCTTTTGTTATTAAAGAATATCAGCCTTATCATAAAGCTGTAGTTTTCTTTATTCAAGATGGATACGAAGCCATATTGTCGCCAATATCCAGAATAATTTTGTTTTGTTCCATTTTTATGTATGTACATCGAAAGTATACTTCACCATTTTACAAAAATGGCACTACTCAGGAAATGTGTGGGAAAGTAAAATCAAGATTTTAGCTTGCGTATGTTTGGAGTTTAAAAATATACTATTAAAATAGTTTATACAATGTAGTTACTACTGTAATATACACAAAAACATCGTTGAAATAGTTCGATTATACTGGTAAAGTACTGAAATTAAAGAACAAAGCGTGAAATACGTCTTTAAAGTTATTGAAATGGAAATGTTTATGGCCTTTACGAATCTTTGGCTCAAGCCCAAATATATTAGAGGACAGAATGAGGAATGTAGCGACAGGGTTTTACTTAAGTTGTCATCTCGACATTCGTTCGGTAAATCTCTGGAGAATCGCGAAATATCTCAGTAAGGCTGGTCGGCCGTAGTTTTGGAATCCTTCCTTATGCGTATCCATTACTAATTTAAATTCAACATGTTACAGCCTGTACCACGAAGGCTTGGTTCTGTCAGCTTCTAGAAGGGACGCTATGTAAAAATAAGGAAGAAATTAGGAAAAATAACTAGCAGTAATATTAACTTCCTTTGAGAATAGTGAAAATAAAAAAAAAATATAGAAGAAACTCTAAAATGTAGTCATAATATTGAGAAATCTTACAAAATGTTATTTATCATTTTTGTGTGATTGCGGATAATTTTCACCTTGCTCTTCTCTGTAAAACTCTTTATAGTATGCGTCAAGTAATCTTAAAATGAATTGAAGTAGTGACATTAAATCATTATCTTTTGGTCGAAAAAGAGTTCTGATGATGATCGTATTAGTGGGATGGAATTCGGAAAACATCTAGTTCTTCTTTTCAAAGATCGTTCATAGAATTTTGGTTTGTTAATTAATGTTTTGAAGTAAAATTCACGTTTCTGTTTGACGCACTTGCAAATGTACACATTAAGAAATAAGGAATGTCTCCTGAACTCAAAAACCTTTTATTCTTCCTCTTTTTCATTCTGTCCTTGTTCCTCCGTTCGTTTCTTACACTCTTTTCTTATACGTCCTTCTAAATTTCTATTAGAGAAAAAAGCGATTAAGGACATTTATAAAGTCTTCAGAAGCTTTTAAAATCTGACAGTTCCATACTATGAACGACAAGTTTTCTGGAGCATTGACGAACGAATTATTGTTAATCCCAAGGTTTTCTACACTTCTTTCTGCTTTCACTTAAAGCATGAATTGAGACCGCCTCTAGATGAGTATGACTTTATAATTGATGTGTTTTATTTTAGGTTATTTATGCAGACTTATTCTAACTACAGCAGTTGTCGGACTTTAACGTTGCATCTTCTCAGAAGTAATCAGAGTTCTTGTCCATTGCAATATTGCTAACGACATTTTGCCACCTCTTCTTCAGCTTTACTTCCTCCCTCCTTACACAGGACTTGCATCTTTGAAAGAGTCGTAGATGGTGAAATTCGGAGTCTACAGTTTTCCTTTATAATTGAAAAGTCCACACGTCAACATTGGAATGAGAATTCATTTCTCTATACCAACAGTCAGTCAATTCTTTATGATTTGTGTTGTTTTGCTGGCTTTGTTTCTTCACTTTCCATCTTGAAACTTTGATCTCCATCGGTTAGGTGTTCATCACGATTTCTTTGATTATATATTTCATCACTTTCAGACAAATCGTTATTCTTTAGCTTGGCTAGGTTCGATTTTTTCTGAGCACTACCTTAAGTATCCTATGTATATTTTTTGTACCTAGATGCTCGTGTCTCCTTATGCTATCAAGCAACGCCATCTATAATATATTGTATTATATACACACTTAGAATGCAGTGCAATTGTAAATTATTTGCCTTCATCTACACTCATTCCCAAGCAGAAAGTAGACAGTACTTGCATTGTGTTACAATATTTTCCGAACATTTAAGTTTCAATCCCCACCACCCACTCGGACGGAAAAGTGTACAGTAGTATGCACTAATTCAACCATGCAGCAAACCAGAACTAAATAGAACAATGAAAAGGATCATGTGGCAGGAAGTTTAAACGTGTGAGAGATACACATCTAGTGCAGTAGATTTCTTGCGGAGCACTAGATGATCCTCGCAGTATAAAGTACTAAGATTACATGGTGCACCACTCCCCTGCTGTTAGTTTTGAGTTAAAAGACGCTATGTCCCCTTGGTGTAGTTTGCATCACATCTTTTGCAACATAGTGTTCTATTTTAGAGAGCTAATTCTGCTACAAGACAAGATATTCAGGACAAAATAATGGTAACACCTATCAAAACAGGGAAATATTGTAGTTGTGCTTGGTAATAGTTGAAATTGTGCATATCAACAACCTCCTGTTTGTTGCAATTAGGATGGACTGTCCACTAATAGTAGAGGAAGGCAGTGTGGTTTTGGACGTTGTGCAGGTGTGGTGAGTGACCAGTTTGTCCGACTTAACAGAGTTTCTGCCATATAGCGTCCTTGTGGGTGCCCGTCTATCTGAAGAATTAGTGAGCAATACAGCTGTGTTATGGGGTGTAACACAAGGCACGGCCTAGAAATACATAACCACATGCACAGTGCAAGGTTAAACAGGGTTGCCGAAGCACAATAGTGGTATGAAAACAAGAGCCAGGACAGGAACCGCCTGTCCTTGAAGCTGACTGTGACGTTGCAGAAGAAAACAACGGCTGATAAAGCGACTACAGAACTTAATATTCATAAAAAAAACAGTATTATCCAAAACAGTGAGGAGGCAACTATACACAAGCCCCAAATAACAGACAAGAATGCTCAAAGGTGACGTGCATGGTGCAATGCCACAAAAACGGGACTGGTAATGTGGTCGGTTGGAGGAGTAATTCTTTCCTCTATTCCTCGCCATTGGACGCGTGTTTGTCTGGTAAATACCCTCTCAAGCATACGATATCCAACATTGTTTTTATTCTATTATGGTTTGGGGGGTATACGATGGTATTCGTCAGCTCCTTTGCCACATTATACAGCTTGGTCACAACAACTGTGTATAGAGAACTCTTGCGTAACCAGGTCCAACCGATGGTCGGTGGTGCAACCTTTATTTCCATGAAGCGATACCATATCCCAGAAATATATAGACCCTATTCAGCTCACTGGCGCTGTTCAAGAGTGGTTTCACGAGCTTGCTGATGACTTTCAAATTTTTTCCTGGAACTAGCATTCCCCCAGATCTGGATATCGTCAAGCCTCTGTGAGATGTTTTGGAAACCAGGGTTCAACGTACATTTCCACCTCCTTCGTTTCTATCTGAGCTGTACTGAGTGAAAGATAAACTTCAAATTCCACTCACCCTTGTAACGGTTTATTCCTCACAGAATTTAAGCTGTATTGTTTGCCTAAGTTAGACTAACACAGTATTAATGCATAATCTTCAGATTTCCATAAGTGTTTCCATTATTTTAGAAAATGCCTGTAACATAGTCGTGTATACCTTCAGAAGGAATCTCCTTATATTTGCTATACTATGTAATTAATTCATTTTTGTCAAAAATGTAAAACAGGGCACTTTACCTCCGAGATACAGTTATAAAGGTTTTATTTGTCTCATTTTATCAATATTTCCATAGTAAGTGGATTACTTGGAGGAGACTTGAAATCGGTCCTTACAGATACTTAAAAATAGTACAATGGTTTGCAAGTTATGTAAATAAGTGGATGGCGTCCAGTATAGTTTATATAACAATTATATTAATTTAATATGTATTTGGCGTAGTTGTAAATATATTAAATCCTTTTCGATGGTTATAGCATTTTCATTTTCCCACTTGCTTTCGGGGATTTTGAGTTACCTGAAAAACAAAAAGAAACGAGCTTTTGATCATTCCCTACAGTTGTACGTACTAGATTATTACATCAGCTGATCAGTTGATATTTACATGAAATCTTTTACCACTAGGTTTTACCCTGTACTGAAACTCATTCAGAAACCCAAGCTTTTAGGAAATTAAAAAAATAGAATCTTGAATTATGTCTATTTGCACATGATAAGCATAGGCCTGAAGACACTAGCTGTTTTGAAACTTCTGCGGGAATCTGAACCAACTTTTGGGTAGTGACAATAAATAAATCCCTGTTCGTGACAGTGGTATGGCCTCATAGCTACCATCTTGAAAGTCGCCATCTTGTATTCAGCTCTAGAATATTAAAAAAGGAACAATGCGAAAGATAGTTTTACGCTAGCTTTTCCCAAAAATTTAAGTATGAAGACATTTTGTCACCTTTCCTAATTTGTTTAATTAATAAAGATTCTGAAAGTTGGAATTTGGAGTTCAAAAAACGTGTGCTTAATTTGGGGCACACACAAATTCATTTCGTTAACATGGAACCAGAATATACTATGTCCACTTTTGTTACTTTTGACAAAAAATAGTCATAAAGTTTGAAGATCCATTTAAAGTTTGTATAAATTGATTTCACTTCTAACATTTCTAGTCACTTGGAGGTCGTTTTGTGATATATTAGTTTGGGGGTTGATATCCTTCAGTACAATGTCTTTATTTGCAGTGTTAATTACATTTACCAAAAAGTGGACATAGTACCGTGTGGTAACAAGGTGACGATTTGTTTCTTTTATAATCCTTATGAACCGTGTGTAGTACATCGAGTATATCGTTGGCTCGGGCACGTTCAATATGTAGCTGGCTATGGTGTAGGTAGCTGTGTCATGATTGACCATGCCTTTTAAATAGCTCAGAAATACGAAGCAAAGTGGGTGAGACCAGGTGAATAAGCGGTCCACGCGATTGTCCATATCGGAGCGTGCCAACATTCCAGAAAATGCAGATGAATAATCTGGAACGAAAAATAATATATGTCACCAAGTCACAGCTTTCAGCAAATCACAAATTGTCTCTGAATCAAATAAATTTTGTGTAATTATTTAATTTTGCTAGTTCTAACTACAGGGAAAGCATTGACTTATTGTTAATAATTTCCCATGGTATGACGATATAGAACGTAAGGTAGGTATTTGAACTCTCATGAATTTTTCGTTTCTCCATTCTGAATGGTTTATAATGAAATAAACATTTGTTTGGTCCTATTGTGGCTAATTCGTCAAATATCTACAATTCTACATAATATTTTAAAATTGGTTTTTTGCTTATCTGCTAAGCTTACAAAACAAACCATATAAATATGAGCTAAAGTTATACTGGGCAGTGTTAAAAAGATTGCTTACATTTGATTGGTAGTTGGTTTGTGCAGGATGAAGGGTCTATTGAAGCAGCATAACAAGCTGGTGACTACAGTCTAAATTTTACAGTGAATAGAATAACCCAAAGAACAACAGTATGTCAAACAACTAGATGCATATCTTCTTCTTAATCGGAAACTAATTACTCGAGCGATTTATGATAGACAAGCGTGAAACGAAGTTAGTGTTGTGCATTTGAATTTGATTAAGATACAATCTTAATTAAATCAAGCAAAGAATATGCTTAGAAAACTGATGGAAAGCTTAGAAAACCTCGGCTAAGATACTTGCCTCTGGCATCGAACCCGCGTACCTCAGCCAGGATTATCAGCCGAGAGAGTTCGAACCCAAGTACCTGTTCGTTGGCAATCCGAAGCTCAAGACTTTACTTCCTGGACTATAAGGGCTGGATTTTTGGTTTTGAAAACGACAGTCTAGCTATTCTCCTCATGCATTCGTTAATATGAAATCAGTTGTCATAAGAAAATACCAAAATATGAGTCGCTATGCTTGCTACAAATGAATCTAGAAAGTTGAAAATTCTAGCAAATTTGAAAACTTGAATGCAATTAGTTTTTGCGAAGGATAATTCGACTTCATTTTGTAGTCTTTGAGAAAGTATGACGGTATGTTTCATTTGTTTATCTCAATGTGGCAAGCTCTTATGTCCGATACACATTTTCAAAATCAAATATTTTCATGCGTAAATATTGTATATGACGCAAGTATTTTTATTTGTGTTATATAAAATTAAGAACTTTATTTGTTTCGTGCAAACGTAATGCTTAGTTTAATATCATTTGCACAGCAAAAAATAAATATTTTATCTTTACTAAACAATTTATTGTGCACACAAACGTAAGTAAGGCCTTAGTTGTTTTATGAATATTTTTACTTACTCTTCAGTCATATCTATTTTGGAATGACCAATTTCAGAGCTCCTACGTTCTAAATAAAAGAAATACCATAGGTGACAACAAACTTCATATTTTATTTTTGGGAACGAATAGCCTATAGCCTAAAACGACATATCACATGGTATCATTTCTGTTATAAACTCTCGAACTGAATCAAAGATGATTGTTAACCTAAACTTTGATTCAGTCAATCTCAAGTTAAGGCCCCTATTGTTAACCTAAGATCAGAGTGAAAAACTCATTATATTACCTTTAAATCTTAAATCAAAAGGAATTCCCTGGTGAGGGACCTTCAAAGACTGAGTTCTTCAGCTTCCCTCAAATCTCAACGAATCATATCTTAATTTTCTTGCTTCCTCCGTTCTAATCTCTCTAATATTTTCTTCTATGCGTGAAATTGGTCGTCTTGTCTAATGTCTATTCTCTTTTCATCTGTCCGCATATTCTGCTTACTTTCTTATTCAGCCCACTCCTTTCTTCTTTGTTGTACGATTTTGTGAATAATTTTATTGATTTGTCGTCTTGTCTGCACTATTTCTTTACATTCTTCATTGAACCAGTTTTTCTTCTTGTTTAGTATTACTTTCCCAACGTTAGTTCTGCTGCTGTTATTATATATTCTTCTTCATTTTAATCCACATCGACTCTACTTTACCTACATGTTCAAACCTATTCATCTTCATTCTTTCTCATTCCTTATTCCTTTTCTTGTTTGTTCATAGCATTTTCTCTATATTTTTTATTTCTTAGCTTATCTACATCAAAATATGTTTCCTAATACTCTAAATCTCTTTCTTACTTGAATTCTGCATATACCATCTCTTGTCTAAATTCTGACCTCGATAATATATGTTGCATATCTTTCGTTAATATCTAGATATAACATGAAAAATCTGATTTAATACTTTTCCACCTGATGAACGCCAGGTTATTTTACGGATATCTCTGTATCGAAAGGTTGTAGAACTAACACTGTGTGTAGAACTAACTATTGCATTGTGGCTAGTTAGCAAGTGTATTATTCGCTGTCCGTTACCATTGGATTGCTGATGTAGGCAGTGTTTCTCAATTACTCCATCACATATCTCCTCTCTCCGAATGTTTGTTTTAGGTCTCCTAATACAGTTGTTACATCATACTGAAGTAGAGACTTGTATATTTTGTAAGTATAGCATAGAGTTCATCTTTTATTGTATATTGTGTTTTTCAGTTCCTAAGTAGTCATTCAGTATCGATACATTATTAAATATTGTTCTCCGTATGATGTAGCATATCCTTTCATTAACCCATTTACTGCCGTGATCCCCAAATGGGGATAACATACTTCAACCTGTCTAGTGGCGCCATCTGTCTGTAACATAGTGAAACTTTATATTCTCGTGTTTCAGCTAGATGTCTTCTGTGTAAAGGAAACGAAAAAAATCACGTGCATGTTACGTGTTGTGTAAACAAGCTACTTTGTTTGGCAGAGGCGCGCTTTTTCGTCCCAACACTGAAACGTGTTTTGTGAAGGCGGAAAAGATTGTATTTATTAAGGATAGTTTTAGTCAGTGTATGTTCACCTTGGAAGATGATAAACACTGAATGATTTAGTATCACCTTTTGCATCTGAATGTAATTTGGGAACGGACAACGGTCCCAAATAACTCGATCCCCATTTGGGGCTCACGTCTGATATCGTGTAAAAATAAAGGACATATTTTGTTATTGGCGTTTACTGGAAATGGCACAACGTAAGTTTTATTATTTGAAAGAAATCACTGATATAATAAATACTGATGAGTTTTGGGATTCCGACGATGATGATGACGTCAATGGCCCTATTGACATAGTGGAACTTCCTCCAGAACTGGTAGATGAAATGTCGGATAATGAAGACTTCGATGATGACATTATGGCTGATGATGAACCTGCAGATGTTCCCGGACTTGTTGAAATTCATTAAGCAGCAGGGAAGGATGAATGTAATTTAATGAAGCTACCTTTGGCAACATCAAGTACAGATAAAGAGGATTTAGCCACATCTCCTGCCAAAAAGAAGACAATAATTACTTCTAACTGGAAGAAACAAAAACCTAGTTACTCGAAAGTTTATTCAACTTCTGATTCTGTGGAGACAAGGATCTCATTAGTGAACTCAAAGGAAACAGCGCAGTAGAATGTTTTGAGAAGATGTTTGATGACACAATTATTTCATATATTATGCGTCAGTCTGTGATGTATGCTGCACAGAAAAACGTCCATCACTTTCAACTTTCAAATGACTGTATCAAGAAATTTATTGGCATTCTTCTTTTTACTGGGTATCATTCTGTTCCTCAAGAACAACTATTTTGGTGTGAGGATGAAGACATGGACCTCCAATGCGTTAGAAAATGCATGAGTCGAAACAGGTATCTTGAAATCAAGCGGTATCTCCATCTCAACGACAACTCGGAGCTCCAAAGAATTCCTGCAGAGAAACGGGCTAAACTCTTCAAGATTCTGGCATTGATTGACAAACTAAATGAAAACTTCCTGCAGTTTGGTGTGTTCTCTGAAAATTTGAGTGTTGATGAGCAAATGGTTCGATATTTCGGACACCACTATTTCAAGCAGTTTATTCGTGGTAAGCCAGTGAGGTTTGGTTTCAAACAGTGGGCGATGTTCTGCTCAGAAACAGGTTATTGTTATCAGATGCAGGTGTATGAGGGCAAGTCGAGAGACATCAAGGCTGAGGAAAATGTGACTGGACTTGGGTCTTCTGTTGTCCTGAAAATGATTTCCAGTTTAGAGACAGCAAACGCTCACAAACTTTATTTTGAGAATTTTTTCACGCAATTATTCCTGATGAAACATTTGCAAGATATCGATATCAGAGCAACAGGAACTGTTCGATGCAACATAATGAACAAATGTCCTATTCCTACAGACAAGGAGATGAAGAAAACAGAACGAGGAATATGATTACAGATTTGATTCGCAGAATGAAATTTTCGCTGTCATCTGGAATGACAGCAGCTGTGTGAAACTTCTATCCAACCATGATACAATCGAACCTATTTCGCATGTGAAGCGATGGAGTAAGGCTGAAAAGAAAGATGTTCGAGTCCCCCAACCCAAACTTATCGCAGAGTATAACAAGTATATGGGTGGAGTGGACAAGATGGACTGGAACGTCCAAAAGTATAGAGTAAAAATAAGAGGGAAAAAGTGGTATTTTCCCTTGATTACCAACGCCATTGACGTTGCACTGGTTAACGCCCACATACTGTACTGTCTTGCAAATGGTACAATTTCCCTTTTGGCTTACAGAAGAAAGGTTGCTAGAGCGTATCTGGCTCTGTCGTCACCGTTATCCGATCCGAAAAAGGCTGGGAGGAAATCTTTTCCCACGTCATCACTCACTCGTGTTCCAGTTGACATCAGAACATCCGGATCTCACTACATCAAACGCACCGATATGGGAAAACAAAGGAAATGTGGAGTTTGTAAGAAGAATGTGCGCAAACAATGCAGTCGATGCGATGTTGGACTACATGTTGAATGCTTTCAGCAATTGCATCAAAAGTAGATGGTATGTGCCGTGATCCCCATTTGGGGATCAGCCAAAATTTTGAAATTATTCAACATTTTGTGTGCTGTAATTGAAAATTCATGTCTCTTCTTACTAATCAGATGTAGTTGAATAGAAATAAAGTAAAAAATATTCAGAAAATAATTTGGCAGTTAATGGGTTAACAGGTACAAATTCCTTTACATTACCTTTCATCAATCTTTCTACTATAAAGACAACATCTCCTTCTTTCTACTGCTGGTTTTCTCCACTACTCACAAGTGTAAAGTTTTTTTTCAGTTATATTAATCAGAGCTTCAAATTTTCAGAGGCAAAACATTTTAGAACGAAAATTAAAATGTAATTGATACTTAATTTGATGGTGGGAAAATTTTGGAACAAAATTCCAAAACATAATTTAGTAATTGTGGTGTGATGAAAACGTGTTATTTCGGCAAAATTTTCTAGAAATCCCATTTATTAATTTGAGATGTTATTCTCTGAATCCGGAATGAAGTTACATATTAATGTTCATTTAGGAGGCTTGAGCAAAAAATAGTCAAGATATTTAAAAATATGTTCTTCAGCAACAGTATATTATGTTCACTTTAGTTTTCTTATTCATTGAAATAAATTGCTTTAAGATAAATTTTATAATAAAATAGAAATGAAATACACAAATGAACAATGATATTAATAACATTTATTACTTCTCCCGTCCTCGAATAAAGCAGGTTTACTTTAGAAATACGTAAGATAATAATTTGAACATCTCTCTGCTCACAATAATTCGTAATTGTGTAAAATTGCCTGCCAGTTAGGAAAACTATGAATTATGATTATGTTTTAGAATTTTATTCCACTTGTTATACTACACACTATCATTGGTTTATTTCTCTTTCAGGTCTCGTATCTTGGGGATATCGTTGCGCTGACGCTGATTATCCTGGTGTTTATGTGAGTGTCCCTCATTATAGAGATTGGATCGACAAGCATGCAGCAGATGGAAAATACTGTGCAAAATAAATCAAAGATTTTTTCAAAGCTTCCAGCAAATTAAGCAATAGTGTGTTTATCAGAATCAACGATGCTGCCTTTAGCTTGATCATAACAATTGGTGTTGTAACGAACGCTCCATAATCACACTATGCAATATTGGGGAAAATTTTCAAAACATTTATTCATACAGTTTGTTCAAAAGCAGAACATAAAGCAATATCAACACTTTTTGAAACAACAAAAATAAAAATTTGTTATCCTAAACGCTGAGAAAATGGTTATAATTTCGATAAGAGATGTGATTGGTAATAGTAAATCAAGTTCTTTATTTTTGGGATTTTGGAAAATTAAAAATCTTTTTCTTTTATAAAGTATTTTTATTTTGTGCGTGTGGAGTGTAGGAAAAATGTTATCAAATTAAGAGTTATGTTTTTGTATAAATACATTTTAACACATTTTACATATTGCGTATGTAATTAACCCTTATGTAACTGCACATACATTTAGGCTGGACTTATACTGTATTCTTCTTTGGTATTTATCGTGAGCGAAGGAAAAATATGTTTACAAGGAAATAAGCGTAGTCTTTTCGAACTAAGAAAGATGCCAAACGCTTCAATATCAATTTACTCACCAGCTGCTTTAACATATGAGACTGCTGCAAAAGAATAAGCAGAGAAATAGAACACAAAATTTAGTCACCAGTTGCTATTACATTCCATAATGCAGCAAAATGATTAATCAGCAAATTGATATCAGGGGTAATACTGTCAACATTAATATCAACAGTATTTTTGTTACAGCTCATGTCGAACTGTCGTGATGGCCATTTTGGTATCGCAGGTTACAATAGTGATACTATGTAATAATACAGTGCGAGGAGTTATGTTTACAGGGCTGCTGCTTCCGCATAAGAAATAAAGAGGTGGGGTGTGCTTAGTGCACACTATTGTGGGTCATTTCTTCTAAAGAATCCGATGGTCTTCATCAGTACATCATGGCGAATACGAGGATAGACGCTATTATATTCCTAACGGTTTTACCAACTTATTTCCACATTTCTCTCCTTTGATAGTGTTTGGCAAAATCCATCAACATTCAGACGTGACACCTGTACCGTAAGGGACATTTAAATGAATCCCATATTAAGTTTCAAAATATTATTATTATTATTATTATTATTATTATTACTAATATTTATCAACCTTTTACGCAAGAGGCTTAGATCATTTTTACAGCTATATTTCGTACACCTTACCTATGGGAAAGGGCAGAACTGAAAATGGCCAGTGTCATTCGGATCAAGTTATGCACCAGGTCACCATGTCTGTGTTCGTGACCTGGCCCAACGCGGTGACCCGACTTCGACCCGGAAAGTCGAAAGGCAAAGCAGATGTTTTAAATATGTCCTGGTGCATTTGCATTTGAAATCTGTATCTTTCAGATTATGCAAATTAAAGGAGCGTTTTTGGAGTTTCACAAGGTGGACGCTAGATGTCTGTACTTTTGGTACGTGAAAAGCGAAGTGAGTAACTTCTGTATTTTAAAATAATTTAGTGTTTTTTGACGTTTGTTAATGACAGATGAATAAAGGGTAATAATTAGTGTTTAAAGAATAAACTAAGAACAAAGAAGGATAATAGATTTTATATGGTAAACTTTTAGGTACACCGAAAAGATGTACGGACCAAATATGTAAATGGTTCATGGCGGGAACTTCAAACTAGAGGTTGAATTTATTAGTTAAATGTTTTTGTCTTTAACCCTCTGAATAAATACCTTTCTTTTGACGCCATAGACGTTTGATTATAGTTAGACGTTTTGGAGCATTTGTTTGTGGTTGCGGTGGCTGCTTTAAGCGCCGTGCAATTGCTTACGAATACCTCTAAACATATAGTTAACGTAGCCCCACTACGGTGTAGCTTTGGGGCATGTTTTTAGATAGTAAGTGGTCATTCTAAAACCTCGAAGGTAAGTTATCAAACGACCCTGAAGATTAGCCGGAGCAAACTAAGAAAACAGAAAGGTCTCGTGACAGTAGGGATTAAAAAGAAGCCGCACAGCAGCAACACGAGGACCCATTACATCCCCAGAGGGCGAAAATGAAAACCGAGACTTCTCAGTTTCTTTAAGTTTTCAGACTGCGTCAAAGTGGTTATTGAGGTCACACTTCGTACCGGGTCATCTATATTTGGGTCAGACCGGATCACCAAAAGTGACCCCGTTTCAGCTCTTAAAAGCGGAATGAGGATGGTAGTAGCAAGCTGTATTTTTTAAGGACAACTTTAAGGCATTCATGTAATAACTGAAATAAACTAGGGAACAGCTGTCAGATCTTCCGATTCTGACTACTCCATCACTATTACTGCTCCTCTGTTGATTGTGCAAAGTGGTAGTAGCAAATGTTATACTCCAAATCTATTATCACATCTGGTTTATAATTTGAGGCTATTATCGTATATTAGTTGGGAGAAAGCTTTAGTAAACTTTATTTTATGAGAGCCATTTTAGTACTATTTTCTTCGGCCCATCACATTTATATTAGGGCAATGCTTATTAAATTTCACAGTCCAAGTCCAGATTCGAGCCCACGACTTTGAGGTCGCTCGCCTAACGCCTCAGACCGCATGATTACCTCGGGCGAGATGCTAGTCTGTTAAAGTTGATGGAACTTTGTTCCTTAGTCATACTTGAGTATAAAGTAATGATGTCTTGTCATAATGGAAATACTGAAAGTTTTAATATTAGAATATTCTCAGTGATACTCTCCTAAACTGTTATGGCCGCATCATGTTCAATTACTCCATCATTTATTGGACTATGCTTTTAGTAATGTAGTATAATTGCGATTGAAACGTTAAAGGTTTACAACATGTCAATGTGTTTAGTTAAAGCCTCCAGAATATTTCCGTACAACAGTATGTCAAGTTTGGCTAGAATCGGATTAATTATTTCTAACAAAGGAAGGGTTTGGGCTCGAACAGATTTTTTTTTGTAAAACTACGTACATGTGTTTGTACTCCGATGCTGATAATGTTTGTGAAGCAGTTCGACCACGTAAGGCCGCGTTTGTGCGTTACAGGGCGTTTAATTTCGGAGCAAGTTGAAGATTGGAGTAAGTAGATCTGCAGTTGTGGTTCCAACACGCGTTTGTTACTCAAAATGTATCCATGTACATACCTGATAGTGCTGATAAAGACTGCAAAGGCACAATACCGTGTAACAAATAATTTGGCAGATATAGGCCAGGACTTGTCTTCACAAATGGAAGTTAGGCTTTCCCCAAAGTGAGTAAAACATAAAGGAGAGTCACAATAGATACAAGGACAAAAAACTAAAGGCAAGGCAACCTTCAAAGGCACACTCCAAAAATAATACGAATCACACAAAAATCTAATTTCGGGGTGGGGTTCGGACCCCCAAGGCTCTACATACGTTCCTATCCGTAACGGTCAGCAAATTCGAGAGCGGACAATCAAGTGCCATTTGACACCGTGTCCATGGAGTGTGATTTTGAAAATTGCTCTTAGAGCCTATTTTGATCCTGCTTTCTCTTTTGCTCACTTTGGTGAAAAGCCTAACTTGCATTTGTGAAGACCAGTATTGGCCTATATCTACCAAACTATTTGTTACACGGTATTTTGGCTTTGTAGTCTTTATCAGCATTGCCAGGTATGTAGATGCATATATTTTGAGTAGCAAATGCCTGTTCGAAAACCGAAACTGCGGGAGCCGTTGTAGAGGCTGCCCGAGCTGTCTTCCACTTGCTCAAATCTGCAGTTTGCTCCAAACCTTAACACCCTGTAGCGGATAAACGCGGCCATACACGGTCGAATTACTTTGTAGGCATTATACGCAACGGGGTACGAAGTCATATCAAAATAATTCCTGTTCAAGCCGAAACTACGGGAGTAATTGTTGCGGCTGTTTCCCCTTGCTCCATACTTTAACGCCCTGTAGAAGACAAACGAAGCCTTACCCGGTCGAACTGCTTTACAGGCTTTATCCGCATCACGGTACAAATACATTTGTGATGTATTGTCGAAAAATTCCTGTTCGAACCCAAACTCTTCCTTTGTAAGTACTGGTGTAACACAAGAGTTTCGTTGACACGGAAAAGGTATATGTTCCAATATTTCAATGTGGTTAAAGCCTAAAAAATATTATTCTATAGCAGTATGTTACGTTTGAGCGAAACTGAATTAATCATTTCTGCTCTATGGTCTGATATATTTGTAATACGTAAGCCTCATTACTGTGGAAACGGTAAGTGTTTTAACAATGTAATATGCTTATAAATATATCCGAACACCAGTACGTTAAGTTAGAATCGGACTAAATGTTCGTCGTTATTCTTAAATATGTGTGTAATAAGTAAATCGTGTTACTATGGAAGGTCTACATAATTAAGATTCACATACGGTTATGTTATTAAGTGTACGTAGTTTTCTTGAGATGACTATTCCGTTTGAGTGTTGTGCCCGCACTTCGGATGTGGCAGGAGTAGAAATTCAGTTTAGATTGAATCACTCAAGTTGATGGTTTGTGGGATTTTATGTCATGCTAAATATATATCATTTATTTATTTATTCACAAACTCATGAATTATATCAGTAATCCATTTTTAAACATAAATGCGGCATAGAAATTGATGATTATGGAATCAAAGAAGAATGTGAAGTGGTATAAGACATCACAACACTTTTACATACATTCGGCAAGTGGACAATAAATCGTCTAACCTAGGGGCTTGTCTGTTGATTAATGAAAACAGATCTGCCCTACAATACGAACTTACTACTACAGTGCGGAGATCGTGGGAAAGAATGATTAATTCGTGATGATGATGAATAGTGTTATGTTTTATGCTGTATCGATAGATGTGATAGAGAAAAAACATATGTGTCAGAATATGTAGCTTTAAGTTCTATTTGAAAGTCTAAGTAGGAAATGGGTATGCGTTTTGAAGAGTAGTAGGTGGGTGAAGAGGCGAACCCGGTAGAGATTCTACGAGTGGAGGAAGAGCAAGTGGTGCAGCTAAGAAGTTATCACTGGATCGGGTTCGGGGCGATCTTGACATTTATACGAGTAAGTTAATATTGCTTCTGACATTAGCTGCATTTTGGAGAATAATTAAATTTGATGCATGCAATTGTATTGTGGTTCCATGAGTACTATCCGCATTTTCGTTGATTTCTACATTTGTCAGTGGAGTGTTCGTTACACGTTTGGTATCTTTCACATCTCACAGTAAACGGCAGCAGAGGTTGGAACGTTTGTACCTGGATCGATGTTTTTAATGTTCCATAATTATGAACTTTATATCTGGGATCGTTCTTCGTCAAATTATCCTACACCAGTAGCATCTGTAACAGTCCAGATTAGCTGTTGTTCTGTGCACCGCAGTGGGCAAGCAAGACATATTGGGGATAGGGAGAAGTGAAGGGACTTGCAGGGTAAGAGACCACGTTCTCTGAGTTCCGTTCCTCTCGAAGAGTAAGCAGTAGAATATAAGGCTGCAATGATTTATATAACCTTTAGACTTACAAACAAATCACACTGTTGGTACAATGAATTTACATTCCTAGGTTGAATTGCATTCCTTTATTTCTACGTGGAATCAAATATGCCCCTTCGTCGGAAACTTCCAAATTTCGAATTCAAAAATGCTTGAAAGGTGCATTTTTAAGTTTCATGCGCTACATTTTCTTGACGAAATCACTCAAAAATAAAATTTCCAGCTTCAACTATGATTCAATAACATGCAAGGCTTCCTTACTATCAAGTTTAAGAGGTTTATGATTACCTATTTCAGATACTTAAGTCCTAAATCTACCATTTTTGTCCAAAGCGTCATGTTTGAACACCCGTAGCAAAACACGGTGTGATTTAACATAACGGTTGTTTAGATACAGTCGTTCTTTTGATAATTATAAATATCACGAAAGAAATTAAAGCCTCTTATTTAACTTCTTCACTAGAACATGCTGGCATTTGTAAAAATACAACATTAGGATTTACATGGTATTACGGAGAAAATACGCTTCTTCTGATTAAAACATTTAGAAATAACAGTACATTTTCTAGTGTAAGTTGGGCACATTGAAGTCGTTCTTAACACTAAATTCCATATTATTTCATGAGGACTGACCTGAGATATTTAAGCCTAAAATCCGACATTTTGGGGCGAAGAGCCATGTTGAACTTCCCAAAATGTTTTGTGATTCGTCCGTACATTTTTTTTGTTTACAGATACTAAATTTATAGGTCTAAAGATTACTAAATGTGAAGCCTTATATTCAAATGTTTGACAGAAAAAGTGGTAAATATACCACATTTGAACTCACATAGTATGCCAAAAGAAATGCTTGCACTTAGAAATATAAGTTGCAATTTTTGCTCTGAGTTGACCACATACAAACCTTCGTTGACACCAAATTGCAGATTTCTGATGAGGGCCCATCGGGAATATTTAAGTACTAAATCCGTCATTTGTCGCGAAGATACATGTTTGGACCTTCGTAGAAAAATTGGGACTTAATTTTGGTACCGGAATTTTTTAAGCAGGCACTTCTTCACCCCAGAAATTTGTTTTAAAATCCAATTATATATAGTGTATTTAGTAACTAAAAGTAGAACAAATGATGGCGCACATGTAAGCCAATTTAGATAATTTATTTTGTTGTTTCTTCTATATATTTTAAAGACACTTTGAACGCTAGTTAACTATAATTCTAGAGATAATAAAATTGAGAATTATTCGTTAACAACTAACATTTGGTTTTATAAATATTTGATGGACAAAATCAGTAGTCATCAAAGTTCATTATAAGCTTCTGTATAAACCGCACGACAGGCAACTTGTTAGACCTTAGGGTCTTATGTTCAGAACGCGATGTAGTTTTTGTTTGTTTTCGTGACAATAAAGTAAGCAATTATACGAACCACGTGAAGTTTATTTGAACATTCTTTCTTCTTCGTGCAATGAGCCAAGCGACTGCTTTTCGTTTGAGAAGTGGAACTTGCAGAATTGAATTACAGTGTGCGCATTATTAACGTGTTCCCCCATTCATAAATAATTACTCTAGGCGACCGTTAATCACTTATAGACACGGAACTTACACTCCTGAACGCCCTACAACCAGTGAGCCGCGGGCGACCATATCTTTTCTGAAGTCTGGAACCAGTAGTTCATACTACCTTTCCATAATCTGTGGTGCGCGGGCGACCATATCTCTTCGGAGGTCTGGAATCAGTCGTTCATACAACGTTTCCACAATCAGCTGGCCGCGGGCAACTATATCTTTTCGGAGGTCTGGAACCAGTAGCTCATACTGCCTTTCCACAACCAATGGGCCGCGGGCGACTGTTTCTGTTCGAGAGGAGCGGAACTCAGAGAACGTAGTCTCTTACCCTGCAAGTCCCTTCACTTCTCCTTATCACCAGTGTGTCTTGCTTGCCCACTGCGGTGCACAGAACAACAGCTAATCTGGACTGTTACAGGTGCTACTGGTGTAGGATAATTTGACGTAGAACGATCCCAGATATAACGTTCATAATTATGGAACATTAAAAACATCGATCCAGGTACAAACGTTCTAACTTCTACTGCCGTTTACTGTGAGATGTGAAAGATACCAAACGTGTAACGAACACTCCACTGACAAATGTAGAAATCAACGAAAATGCGGATAGTACTCATGAAACCACAATACAATTGCATGCATCAATTTTAATTATTCTCCAAAATGCAGCTAGTTTCAGAAGCAATATTAACTTACTCGTATAAATGTTAAGATCGCCCCGAACCCGATCCAGTGATAACTTCTTAGCTGCACCACTTGCTCTTCCTCCACTCGTAGAATCTCTACCGGGTTCGCCTCTTCACCCACCTACTACTCTTCAAAACGTATACCCATTTCCTACTTAGACTTTCAAATAGAACTTAAGGCACCGCATTAAAATATTTAAACATATACCTTTTCCGTGGCAACGACACTCTTGTATTACACCATTACTGAGTAGATGTATATTACACCATTATCGTTAGTTTAAGCGATAACAGGACAATTACAATATTGTTTTGCATCCCTTTGTGTTCTATACATCTAATCACAATTTAAATACTTCTTGTGGGAATTATTCTATCTTTCTTTGCCACGCCTACTGTTTTCTGGAAACAACATTATAAGTTTGGCAATTGCTGGCCTCAAATTGTCTATTGGGCTGTCGATCTGATCTCTAGTAACGTGTAATTTCGTGGTAGGAAAGTTATTTGTCCAAGTTGATCAATGTTTGTCAGATTTCTTCTCAGAGTTCGTCTGCAGTTTGCATTACGTAACTAAACTTTTTGGAGTTTACCTCACTTCAACGAGCAAGATAAAGCAAGGAACGTATATACCTTCAATACAAGCCGCCCTACTGAAATAGCAAAACGTTGAAAGGATTTTAATCAACGCTTTGTACGATTTATAAACAAAGTAGGTTAAATTACCGTTTCCGCTTGAATAAATTTCGAAACGGGAAGCACTTAAAATGTGCATCAACAGTTATTCAAGATCTGTGACGCTAAAGTGGGTCTTTAGGTCCCATTCCGTTCAGTAGGAAAGTGCTCACCGACAAAACAATTCAATAAAGGAATTACTGCCTTGCCATGTTTAATAAGTGAATTATGATCGATTACTTGGTTGAATATTTTCGGGAGATGATCCCCTCTCCCTAAGTTGTCGACAGCCCCCGAAAGCGACGACATATTTTGTCATACTTACTATGATATCCACTACAGAAATTAAAAAGTCAGAATATCTTACTGTTGCAGCGCACACTCAACGTAAGCTAGCGCCTGAACTATAACAGTGATCCTCTCGCTGTTCCACATTCACACTGACAACTAATCCTCTGGGCCATTCAGATTGTTTTTTCGACCAAACTTGGTAGAGTAGTGAGTTATAACTGGAAATCGCGAAGAAAGCATGATTAAAAGTACTTTCGTCCATCAAGACGGGCGCAGTACCAAAAGTTTGATTCATAAGAATAAGTAATTATAGTGTGATGCAATTCGGTAAACACAATTTTATTTGTAAAATGCTTGAAATAATGATAAATACTGCGTCAATGTGCTATGATTAAAGAGTATGTTTGTCATGGCCGCAATCTTGAAGTAGACCATCTTGATTCTTGCTCGTTTTTTTTAATGGGAAGGGGATCATGTTATATATCAATCTAGGTTAAAGTTTTACCATAAATACATTGCTGGTCTTTGTTAACATGACGGCATTTTGGAGAAAGATAATGAGATGTTACATGAGTATGCGTAGATGATTGAAAAGTCTGGAAACAGTGCATAACTGAAGATCCAATGCACAACTAATGAGTAGGGACGACAACTTCTTCAGTACTCATTACTTGTTCATTAGGTTTTCATTTCTTTTAAGGAAATTGTATTTAAAGAAATCGAGCAAGCTTCAAGATGGCCGAATTCAATATGTCGACCATGTTAAACATACTCTCTAAAAGATAGCGCATTGACGAAATATCTAATCATGTGTATTTGTATTCTATTATTTCCAGCAATTTACAAATAAACGTGTGTTTTCGTAGTTATATCACACTACAAGTACTTATTCTTTTGAACCAAACTTTTGGCCACCACATCCATCTTTGTTGACGAAACCACTTTTAATCATTCTTTCTGGTGATTTCCAGATATATCCTATTCTTCTACCAAGTTTGGTTGGAAAAGCAGTTTTGAAGCATCGATACGCTTACTTGTGAGGTTTTCCACGGGTTTCCTTGTTTTTGTATGCGGAAATACGGAACATACTAAAAGAGAAATAAATAAATAAATTAGCAAGACATATACGCATTATGATCGGAGAAAATGCATACTGTCCTGAGCAGATGTAAAGTTTTATCGGCCCGTCACCTTATTCCTTGTTTCTCTCTTTTTCTATCTTTTAGGACGCAAGACGAGCAAGTGCACTAATTTTGACGTTATGTAGGCGAGAGAAACTACTTTTCTGCTGGTGTTAGTGCCAATAATGAGCTAAGTAGTGAGAGTAATTCGTGTACTTGAGAAGCATTTTTAATACGTACCATCTACATTCTTGAATCTTTTAATAACGCCTAAAATAATACAAGATAAAATTGTATTTCTATAGAGTATTTACCGAAGTTATAATCGATCTTAAAAAATAGGTCTTGAAATCCATAAATATTAATTGGATTCGAAATCGCCTAATAGGAAAACGAGATAAAACAATGCTCAATCAATTATAGCAAATTCGTGATCAATCTCATTGAAGGTACGCTTCTGCCATCTATTGGTATAAATATGTAACTAATTCGTATAGTCGTTGCAGCGTCTCACATCATCACAGTTCCTCATATAGGATGTAGAATCATTATCTTGAGACATAATAAAAAGTAGTTTTCCAAACATATTTAATTAGATCTACATTTAAAAAATGAATTTCAGCGACATACAGATGCTTATCAGAATAATGGAAACACCTGAACGAAAGTGCAACTTACCAGATTAATATGGTGTCGGGCCACCTTTCGCCTTCAGAACAGCCTTGATGCGACGTGGGATGGAGGCATAGAGGTCGTGAATGGTAGCAAGTGGAATATTACACCATTCCTCGTGCAGGGCATCGGCCAGTTCTGTGAGAGAGGATGGAAGTGGAAATCGTCGCCCTAGTCGTGTTTCCAAGATGGACCACAGATGTTCAATTATGTTGAGATCTGGGGATTGGGCGGGCCAGGGGAGGTGTTGAACTTCATTCCGATGTTCCCCAAACCACGCTGCAACAACTCCAGCTGTGTGAATGGGTGCATTATCATCCTGGAATATGGCGTCATTGTCCGGGAACAGCATCCGAACCATAGGATGCAAGTGGTCTCCTAAAATTGCGACATAATCGTTGGCAGTGATGCGTCCGCGAAGTGTGACCACAGGACTCAATGAAAACCATGATATTGCGACCCACAGCATCACAGTGCCGCCGCCATGTTTCACAGTTGGGCGGAGACACTGCAGATCATACGCTTCTTTGGGCGTTCTCCACACGTAAACACGGCCCGTGGTTTGGAATAGGGTGAATAGTGACTCATCCGACCATACCACACGTTACCAGTCGTCAACGGTCCAAGTTGCATGGTCGCGGCACCATTTGCGGCGTGCTAAAGCGTTCTGGTCCCTGATGAGAGGTTTGGCCCGTGCAACACGACCCCGTAAGTTCATGTCATGTAATTCGCGGCGGAATGTGATTGTCGAAATAGGTTGGGGGAGGTGCTGATTGAGTTCCTCCGTCACTTGCGCCGCAGTGGCACGACGGTTCCGCGTGACAATGCGCTTTAATACCCGGCGTGCCCTGTCACTGATGCTTTTCTTCCGCCCACTGTTCCGCTTCCCCGATGTGGTTTTCCCGTGTGTTGTGTAGGCCGTCATCACCTTCGACACTGTCCCTGGCGACACACCTAACACACTAGCCACTGCCGTCACACTCACTCCACATAACCGCGCACCAACAATTTGCCCTCTTTGAAACTCTGAGAGGTCTCCCATTTTACACTACCTCCGTCTGCTGCAGCCACTGCACACTCCTGTTCCACGCCGCCTGACGTAGTATGGAGACCGACCTAACACACCACCACCAGCAGTCCGGCGCTGCGGTCGCCACGACACCATTGCCAACCCATACATCTGACGTGTTGCCAACTACAGGTGTTTCCATTATTCTGATAAGCATCTGTATGTGTTTGTTTATATCACACTAGAAGAATCATACAACATTGAGAGCCAAAGGGTGCACATAGAATCGTGTGTCCTGACAAAAAAATTATGCCTATAAATGATACCACGTTCTCAGTACCTGTAAGTTCGTTGAATAATACAAAAGTGGTATTTCGGAGTCCACTCTAACAAAAACTGTAGGTTCCGTCATTAGAACTTTACAAGATACTTTATCACATTTACAAAGATATTATTTATAACCATAAGAAATCATAATAATTATTAATTCAGTGTGTGTTTGTGGATTAAGGACAGATGGCCTAAGTTCGTCATGATGTCACTCTGTAATTTAATCTTTCTCAGGCTGTTTGCTAAGGAGAAAAATTGTTATTCTCTGGTGGCATGGAAATTAGAAGTCCGCTATTGTAGTGCTCGTTCCATTATGGAGTACAGTTGTCATGGAGCTGTTATCATCAAACAGCACTCGCGTGCTTCTAGGATGCAGTGTTATGAAAATAAAATATGATTTAATTTTTTTAATGTCAAAAGTGTATATAAGGTTAAGTTAGATTTTTATGTTTGCGAACGTGCGTATGGCCGTTAAGAATATTGCATGTGCTTATATCTGATGTCAAACAATAACATAATAAGTCTATCCGCAGAGAAGGATCTTACCATATCAAAGTACTTCCCCATTCTACAAATGATATACAGAGTTACTTTTCCGGCATTTATTTACTATGTAACAAGCCAAGTTGGAGTATTGAAAATGCCACATTTGAAACTAAAATAATAGTTTCCAATGAAATCAGAACATTGATCAAAAGGTTTATTTATTTCACAATACTTAACTGCTGATATCCGAATTCCCAAGAACTCCTCTGTATTGACAATGTAATTAAATATTACCAGCTTTTGCAAAAGTATTTGAACAGATTTTATACAAAAGAATTAGTAATCATATTCAAAAAATTATCTCAACTAGGCAGCACGGCTTTGTTTATCAGAAATCCACGGTAAAACACTTAGCGGTTGTTACGGATTACATATCAAATTCGTTAATTGAAGGCAAACAAGTTGATGTGATTAATAGTGACTTCGAGAAATCATTTGAAAGAGCTAATCACAATATATTACTGGAAAAAATTAATCACTATCACCTCTCACCCACTGTGATTAGGTTCCTCTACTCGTACTTAACAAATTGCAAGCAATCAGTTGCCTAGAAAGAATACAAATATATTAATTCTGCACTCTCAGGAGTTCCTCAAGGTTCGAACCTAGAACCATAATTTTTCCTCTTGTTTGTTAATGGCCTTCCTGCTTCTGTGCCTGATAATGAAACATTTTTGTTTGCAAATGACTTGAAGATATATACAAAAGCCAACTCTTTCGGAGACTGCATAAGACTTCAGTAAGTGTGGGGGAATATCGCAAACTGGTATACTATTAATAAACTTGAAGTCAACATAAGTAAATATATTCCATTATAATTAAAAAGGACTCATCAATTTGATTACTCCATTCATAAATTGGTACTAAACAGACATACTGTAGTTAAGGATCATGGTGTTAGTTTTGATTCGAAATTTACTTTTAACATACAAGTTACAAATATAACAAATGAAGCCTTGAAGTTACTAGGATTCGTAATTAGGAGTTCAACAATATATCAACATTGGACAAACTTTACTATGCTTATGTTCGCTCCAAGGTAGAATATGCTTCTACTTTTTTGGAATCCATATCAATTGAAACTTTGCTAACAATTGGAGAAAATCAAATCAAATTTATGTTTTAATTCCTGACATTTAAAGAAACTCGAATGTATCCTGCTTATGATAGTTACAATGCAGTCATTAATAGCTTTAAATTCAGAGCTTGGAACAAAGACGCAACATCACTGATCTGTTATTCTTCAAGAAAATGTTCAAAATAAGTTAGATTGCATATATTTAGTTTCAACATTACAGTTTCGTGTCCCATCATCTGAAACTCGCACTAACAATACTGATCTCGTCCACTGTAAAAAGGCAAGAACCAATATCTTGTTGAGGTTACCAATATGGGGAATTTGTACAATAAATAACAAATTGTGTACAGTTAACAATTAGTGCAGGGTCTACGTAAAAGAAAACTGTACTTTATGATGAAAGCATGCCACTTTGCACAATGGGTAGTGATACTATTAGAAGTGATTTGAATCGCAGCACCCTTATTTTCAGCCCTTAGGATTCAAGTTGGCGGCCAATTTATAACTTAGTGTAGGTTTAGAAAACCAAAGTTCTTGCACGTTTTGCCCATTTTACATTGTGATATGCACATAGAACACAATTCTCAGCCATTTCTTTGCTAGTTTTCACGACCATACATTTTACGGAGTTACATTTACTGAGTTATAGCCTTATGGAGGTCTTTTATAGAGAAATGTGGGGTAAAACGGTATTGCAATATCACAGGTGTTTTTTTCTAATAATTACCCAATAATTTACAACCTGCTTGATTACATTGTTACACAACGATATATGGAACTGCAAGTAGTTTAATGTTTCTTATATTTTGTCTTTCGATTGTTTAATAGTAATCTATTGCTATAAGAACAGGGTAGTATCGGTATCTTAGTAATGGTACAACACATTGGATAATATAGCCCAGCGGCATAATAATGTTAACTGCAATCCTATTCCCCATTATGTCCCATGCGCGGGGCATAATGAAAAAAAAATGCAATTTTTGGAATAATTTAAAGAAAAACGGTTCCAAAATATGTTTCGCTAGGATTTGCTGGTGGAATATTGTAACTGAATGTTCAACGTGTCTACCGCAAAAAAACTTGCTACAATTGAGCTATTGGTTAACAATCTATCCAAGCAAATATCTTACGTTTCCCGTTTTGCCCCGCGTTCGCCTATAATTAAATTAACGGATTTTAAAGTTAAAATTATGTACGTATTTATTGCCTTGAAATCTAAATACAGTGTTTCAATTTAAACGAAAATCTTACTCAATAAAAATTCTTATTTAATAAAAGAAAATTTAAAACTCTAATACAAATTTGTAGAAGGAAATTAACATTTTATTTAATAAAAGAATAAGATAAAAGTAATTTTCCAAAACAGTTGAATATAATATTCTAATATTTGAGGTTATATACGTAATCATTTGCTAATGCATTTCGAACGTGTTAAACATTGATTGCGTTGGGTTAAGTGACTCAAATGATGTGCACACTCAACAAAAACGACACTTGTTAATTTACCTGTAGTTCAACATTTTCATTGTAGTAGGTGGAGCTGTGGTTGGAACAACCACCTTTACATAATCTACACTGAAGTGTGCACGGGGCGCTGACCCCACGGCATGAACATCGTGGTGTATTACATCCTGTGTTGCACCCACATACTTTCAGGAATACTAGCTCTTTCCAAATCTCAGGGAGTGTGGACCACACTGGTTCCCATTTACCATCTTTATAATTCCACCCCCATGAAGATGTACACTCCGAATTGGCTTCAGAGTTGCAACCATTACACCATTTTTGACCTAATTGATACGCTGCTCTCAAAATATGTTGATGTAAAGCAGCAGCAAGTAGTTCGTTCTTGTTAGCAAATAGGTCTTTTCTTGTTTCATTAACAGAATGAATGTTATGCCCTTATGGAGAGCTTTGTGCAACAAGGAAACCCATTTTTAGAAGCGCAGCTCTAACTTAGTGTCTATGGGTAACCGATTCATTGCTGAAGATGAAGGTGTGAAAGCTCTGCGTTGTGCTGAGAAGATTGGAAGTGAAATGTACGAATGTTTTGTGCGTGAATGATTTATTGAGGGGGAAAGTCTATATATGACCCCATACATACAGTGAAAAATTGAATATTTTCTCAGAAATGTGCAAGACCGTCAAACAGCACAGCCATAAAAACGTTAACTACTAATATGTGTCTTTTTCAAAGACTCTTCATTGTCAGTCGAGAACGTGATATAAATCTCTCAGAGCTTTTCATGCACAAAAGTCAAATGTGTTAGTCTTCCTTGAGTGTCAATGGCCAGATTCGACCTGTTTCAAAAACTGACCTAGCACTAAAGCTCGAAAGTTTATTCAATTGTGTTGGCACTGCTCCAAATAATATTTACTCAATAGTACATGAGCCAGATCCGCACTGGTACATGAAAATCAGCCGCAACCAGGAGCCAAAACGTTCAGAGACTATTACAACCGTTCAGAGACGAAGCTTACTTAATCAATCAATGTACAGTGAAACCTCTAGTAACGGACACCTCTATAAAGCGGACACCTCCCGTAACGGACATATTTTGTAATCCCCGACCATCGCTATAAGAAGAAACGTATTGGCAAACCTCTCTAAAGCGGACACTGTATTGCGGACACGGACAGTGTTTTCTGTCATTTATAGGCAATATTTACCTCCCTATAACGGACACTTTCATAGTGATTTAAGGATAAACCGCGGACTGTCAATATGCCGACTGTCATGTAGAATGTTTGAACAAATTGCCTTCCACAGTTCGTAATTACAGTACGATAAACATTTTCAACGCTTATGGAACTGGACATTTTTTCGTGCACTTCCGGCCAAACAACATGCTTGAACGGAGAAACGTACTCCAGTCGGATGGTAAAATAGCAAAAGAGCGGCACAAGATATCGAAGAGGAAATGGAAGAGAAGAAGTGAAGTGAAAAATTCCACAAAAACAGTCAAATTCTCATTTCTTTTTTAGCATTTCTACTTCTCTCTCTTTCTCTATCTCTTACTCTCTCCATGAAAAGTCACAAACATACGGAAGATGTAATATGCTGTTGTTATCGAAAAGTGCAAAAAAAATATAAAATGTTATTTGTAAATTGTGCCCTGAATATAAAGTACAGCTTAGACGGATTAGGGTAATGTAAGAAAGATTTTAGTTATATTCATACAGTATAATTGCTTCATCCACCAGTGTATACTCTTTGTTTGTATATGACATTGCTCACTAATTTATATAAGAAAATATTGAAACCTCTGTAAGGCGGACACCTCTCTATAGCGGACAATTTTCGATCCCTCGTGGCTGTCCGCTTTAGAGAGGTTTCACTGTACTTCCAAAAATGCCTCAAGAATTGATGTGGTATGGGATATGTACGTACCTAACAGTTTGAAAGTTATTGAACGTCAGAATCGAGGAAAAGGCATACGTCGTCAAGTAAATTCCCGAAGTGAAATTGTCGGGTGACTGGCCTTACTGCGATATAATCCTAACAAAAATGAGCTGTTTCAATTTCTTGCTAGGAGCCTCGTAAATGAGGTGAACAGTGTACATATTGTAACAAAATGTTGGTGACACTATAGTGTCTTCAGAAAATGTATCAACATCACTTGCAGGAAAGATCAGTAGCCACATGGATGAAGCAGGTGATCGTATCATATTTCATGCCAAAGATATGGTTCAGCATGACTCAAAGCAACTGCTAGTTCGAGCTTCCAATACTGATGTCTTAGTGCTTTTTATTTCATACTTCTCTATGATGGAAGCAATGGGATTGGAGAAACTTTGGGTTTTGAGCGGAGTAGGAGCTAGATGACGATATGTAGCAGTGCATAGTACTACAAAGGCACTTGGATACAATAAAACAAAAGCATTACGTGGGTTCCACGCATTTAGTGGCAGTGATACGATTTCATATTTTTTTTTTCGAACGGACAGAAAATAGCTTGGAATACGTAGACAACGTAACCAGCTGCTACATATGCATTTAAAGCCCTTTCGAGGCCAGTGTATTCACTCTCTGTGGACGTCTTGACAACTCTAGAACAATTTACAGCCCTACTCTATGACCAACACACTGCTAGTCATTGTGGTAATGAAACAAGAAAAGACCTATTTGCTAACAAGAAAGGAACAACTTGTGGCCCTACCACCTTCTAGTGCTGCTTTACATCAACATATTTTGAGAGCAGCGTATCAGTTAGGTAAAAAATGGGGTAATGGCTGCAAATCTGAAGCCAATCCGGAGTGTACATCTTCATGGGGATGGAATTATAAAGATGGTAAATGGGAACCAGTGTGTTCCACACTCCCTGAGATTTGGAAAAAGCTAGTATTCCTGAAAGTATGTGGGTGCAACACAGGATGCAATACACCACGATGTTCATGCCGTGGGATCAGCGCCCCGCGGACACTTCAGTGTAGATTATGTAAAGGTGGTTGTTCCAACCACAGCTCTACCTACTACATTGAAAATGTTGAACTACAGGTAAATTAACAAGTGTGGTTTTTGTTGAATGCACATATCATTTGGGTTACTTAACCCAACACAATAAATGTTTAACATGTACGAAAGGCAAGTTATGCAAATGATTACGTATCATGTTCAAAATGGGTTGCTCAAAATCATCTTCCCGATTTCAAAGTTTAATTACTCACGTTTATTGATTCACAAATGGCATGTAACTTTGGTTAAATGAAACATAAACTCAAAACGTTTTAGTGGCTGGCAATTGTTATGTTCAGTTATGTTTAGAGCGACAGTAAATCAAAATGGCCGAAAACTAAGACGAGAGAGCATTTGTGTTCTCGAATTTCATCTAAAACAGTCTATACACTCCCTCGTCGCCAGATATCACCGCGTTTGACTTTTTATGTGGGGTTATGTGTTAACGTAACACCACAAAAAATTCGCACGGGCTCATATCTGGCGACCAGTGGTGTACAGACTCACTTAAATGAAATTCGAGAACACAAAATGCTCTCTCGTCTTCATTTTTGGCCATGTTGATTTACTGTCGCCCTAGCGGCGGAATGCATCTAATGAAACTTTTTGAGTTTATCTTTGATTGAACGTAAGTTACGTAATTATGAATCAATAACTGTGAGTTATTAAACTTTGAAATTGGGAAGATCATTTTGAATAACCCTGCATAACCTCAAATATTAGAATATTAAATTCAGCTGTTTTGGAAAACTACATTTATCTCATTCTGTTATTAAATAAAATGTTAATTTCCTTCTACAAATTTGTATTAGAATCTTAAATTTTCTTTTATTAAATAAGAATTTTAATTGAGTAAGATTTTCATTTAAATTGAAACACTGTATTTAGATTTCAAGGCAATAAATGCGTGCATAATTTTAACTTCAACATCCGTTAACTTAATTGTAGGCGAACGTGGGACAAAACGGGAAACATAAGATATTTTCTTGTATAGATTGTTAACCAATAGCTCAATTGTAGCAATTATTTTGCGGTAGACACGTTGAACATTCAGTTACAATATTCCACCAGCAAATCCTAGCGAACAATATTTTGGAACCGTTTTTCTTTAAAGCATTCCAAAAAAGGCACTTTCTCTGTTATGCCCCACGCATGGGACATAGTAGGAAATAGGATTGCATCCCCTGGCATATATTGTCCAGTATGTTGTACCATTACTAAGATACCAATATTACCCTGTTGTAATAGCAATAGACTTACTATTAAACGACACAATTGAAATAATGTGTAATAATTATTAAATCGAAAGACGAAATATAAAAAACATTAAATTACTAGCAGTTCCATATCTCGTTGCTTAACAATGTAAACAAGCAGGTTGTAAATTTTGAGTAATAATTATTAAAAAAAAAACGCATGCGAATTTGCAATACCGTTTTACCCTACGTTTCCTTACCCCGGTTTACCCCACATTCCTCTATAAAAGACCTTCATAAGGTTATAACTCAGTAAATATAACTCCGCAAGATGTATGGTTGTGAAAACTAGCAAAGGTATGGCTGAGAATTGTGTTCTATGTGTATGTCACAATGTAAAATGGGCAAAACGTGCAAGAACTTTGGTTTACTAAACCTAAGTTATAAATTGGCCGCCATCTTGAATCCTAAGGGCTGAATATGAGGGTGTTGCGACTCAAATCACTTCTAATAGTATCACTACCCACTGTGCAAAGTGGCATGCTTTCATCAGAAAGTACAGCTTTCTTTCATTATATAGCTCGTAGAACCTCCACTAAATGCTCTGGACGTATTCTATATGTCGCCTAAAGCATTTAGAGATGTCATTGTCAATTTACTTTGTACAACTACTTTGTAAATATCAACACTATAATTAGGTCATTGCCTGTTGTGTTGTCACTAAATAAATAAATAAAATAAGCTGCAAAACCATAAATATATATCACAGACTCTTTTTATTCTTTATTTTCTATTTGATGGCGACTGGGAACTATGATCTTTATGATATTTTTGCCCTTGGGTCTTCTATCGTAGGTGTACTTCTTTCAAACGATATTGAGAAACTTTTAAAACTCTCACATAAACAAAAAGTAGTAAAACTCACAACACCAAAAAAAAAACGTAAAATATATACACAAATGCACATATATATTTACAAGCTTGTAAAGATTAACTGAAGCAAGTTACATTAATCATTAACTGTTATTAACGATATCCATAATTTTTTAAAGGATGCATATAACAGAATTAAAGCCATCAGATTGATCTTTTAAATGATCAATGGAATTTAATATAGTTTTCCAACTTTCTGATGATTTTCTTTATTAAACCTAAATTTTAATTCATCTTCTCTGATGTAGTTAAAACTTTCTTGTACTAAAAAGACTTGAGCACATACTTTATCTTCATTTTCCTGGAAATTCGTTAGGGAATGTTCATCTACACAGATAATATGTTGTTTTAGCTTGTTTATTGGAGTATTTGACATCTTTTGAGTTGAAGTTGGTGTATCACTTTGGTTCTGGCAAAAATCAATTAAATCTTGTAAAGCGAGTGATTCAGACGTTGAACTTTTTATTTATTATTAGACATTTCTTTTTTAATGTCACAGAATAAATCATATTTCAATATAACACCTTTTTTTATTGTGATATTAGGTTCAAAACCATCAATATAAAGTCATGTTTTACTATCTTTAGTTACAAGTAACTTTTCGGAAGCAACGTCTTGTCGATTATTATCAACGACTTTGGGTTCGTTAGATTTTGTTTCAAACTTCACTTTCTCACTTGCACTAAGCCTTTCCTGTATATGATTGTTCTTTGTGGGATTGGTTTCGTACATTGAAACAATACTGTTTTATTGGATATCATTTTTTTCAGAACTGCTATAGCGTAACCAAACATATTTACATTAAAGTTATCATTGTCTTTATTTTTAACTTTTGTAATGCTTGTTTATAGGAGATGATTTCTTCTTCCATGACACGATTTATTTCTGATTGTGTTTGAGAAGTCTCACACTTTGAATTATCTGATAAGCGTCTAGAGGATCTGCCATTGATCATCAGAAGCTCAAATCTTAATTACGATATTTCAATACATCACTCAAAATGCAACAGTGCCATTGGATTTTGTAAATTCAAAGTACGAGCCATAATTTAACAACACTAACAGATTCGATAACATTTATTCGTTCGTCTTTTGTTTATAACAAGCATGATCAAATTTGTTTTGGGTTTGAAAATAAGCAATAATTCATCAAAATTTCGTAATTATATCCGAACATCTCCATTCTTCTTAACTGAAAGTTCATAAATACATCATGGCTCCAAAATCATATTATACAACTCATTTGTGCAACATTAAAAATCAATGTGTTCTTTAAAATATAACAGTCCCATAAACCTCAATAATTAAATGCATGTGGTATGGTTGAATGTACTCCATACGAATCAAATCTGAACATAAGAATATGATAAAATATAAAATAATTGAATATATCATTTAAAAGGGTGCTGTAAGATAATAAATCACTAATGCCATTAATTATTGTACTATATTCGTAACATTCACACGGATAATGTTTTGGTTGTCTGCTTGCTCGATCTGATCTTCGTGCATTGATAACCGGATTATTGGTAGTTTCTAATTTCTGTTCCGTAGTCCACCATAAATCATCTGAAGATTACACTGGATTTGTCAAAGTTGGCAATGTATATGTACACTTTGATCTATATGTACACTCCTACGTGCATTAGGTAGATGCACTTAAACTATTAGTGTACCCAATTGTCGAATTACTTCCGCTTTAGATAATATGGAAATTTATTTGGTTGATTCCTTATCAAGATACATAAAGCTGGTGGAGGACATTGCTTTGTATCTGTATTTTGTTTCTAAGGATCTATCGTAGTAGGTGATACTTGGCGAAAATATTTATTATATCTCGTGCGAGGTTAGTATCACAAAATCATATCCGCTGGTGATATACATTATGTCAAGAAAGTACTGGGAATTGTACATTTACAAAGCCCACTTAAAGGGAGTGTTGAAAATCTTCTTGTCGCTATGTTAGCACAGCTGCCCTCTATGCTCACGCGGAATTTGAGCGCCACCTGTCATTTAATTTGTCAGTTCATCTCAAGTGTGTGTGTGCGATGTTTACAATGGACAAAAATATCCAACAAAGAATCTCTTTTAAATTTTGCATTGCAAACGGAATTTCGTGTGCCGAACCCACAATTAAATTCCCTAGAAATATTATATATAGAATTGTTACTTGAAAATAGTATAAATTATTCATATGACCAGTAGCGTGCACCTGACCTGTATATATAGACTAAGAATAATATATTTGTAAAATATATATTTTAATCGTCTCTCTACGTATCACATTTTTCTAATCCACGCATATAATAGTGATAAATATTTCGAACCATAAGAAAGGAGAAAGTGGAAAAATTACCTTGACGGAAATCGAACCAGAATCTATTTGATTAACAATTCATGTACTTTACATACTCATATTTAAGCCTTTGTACTGAGTATACCTAATTTCAAAATTTTACTTATAATGCAGAGCATTACATGTTTATTTCGGATAGTGGCATAACGGAACTAAGATTAAAAGGCTTTCCTACAATACAGTAAACAAAAGTCTCTACTACTTCATCAGGACAAAATAATCAATTGTATATCGTCAGACTTGAGCATGCTTCAACGTTAAAGGTTGGTCAGAACAGTACAACGGAGAAAGTAAAGTACCTAATATAGATAATTGTGGCACCTCATTCTTTATTTTAGCTAGTTCAGATAGCATCAGTGCTGAATTTTGTAACATATGGTAACGCTTTGCTGTCTGTTATAGAGATATAAACGTAACCACGGGAGCGTAAACTATGCTACATTGTAGTATTTAAGTTTGGCTAAACGTAAATCATGCTGTACCAAATCAAATGCTTTTGTAAGATTAAGCAGAGCTACTACAGTAACGTAAGAGGAATTAATTGCCTGTGGCATTTCATCTGCAGCTAGTAATAGTGTAGTAGTAGTGTAATGGTGCCTGCGAAATCCGGACAACTATTATATTGTGTTTGGTTGCATATTTATTGAGTTACTGATATACAGTTTCTTCAATCACTTTCTATTATATACACGTATATATATATATATATATATACATCAAACTATCATTGCGACTCACTTACATTTACTGTTTGCCGTCATTATGGGACCCCGGTGTTTCTGAGATCCGTATTCGGGTCTTACTTTCCAAGCCGTGTTATTCGTACTCTACAACGTCCAAGTACCTCAAAAAACTTCACTTGTAAAATTGGATCCGGGATTCCATTTGATATAAAAGTGCATACAAAATGTATAGTTTAAGTTCCTGCACATTCCGTGCGTGGCGCTGCCCTCGCTAATCGTATAAAGGTGTATAGAATTTTTCACTCATGCCATGCCTTTACTGGAATCCGCATAGACATTGGCAAACCTGACGCATCATCTCACACTTAACTGCGCATGGGCTTACTTCACCCACCAGTTCTTGCTGTCTTGTTCCTCACAACGTACAGAACTCACAGTGTCTATGTGTGTGTGTGTGTGTGTTTTGCACATACATATTGAAAACAGCGAAGGGCTCCTATTTGTATCACGAAAAGAGGGTTGGGTGATAAAAGAGCAAACTTGACCTTGGCGTTCCATTCGGAAAGGACGAAAGGTGATAGGAACCAAGTTACGAAGCAACAGGGCAGAAATTAAGGTCACGAGGCCATCTTAAGTAGCTCTGTGTATTCTTATGGGTTTAGTGCAAGAACCCCTCGCAATCAAAAAATAAATTGTAATGACTCTAAAAGTATAAATGATATGGAGAAACTGAAAACAGTTTTAGTATCAGAGTCTCCGGGAATATTCAATCTCAAATATTGGTAGTCCTCCGTGAAGTTTTGTGTTTGACGCCCTCGCCCCCCTATTCAAACACAGTAGGGGTAGAAAAAAGGAAAAAGATTTGGGTTCAGCGAGCTTCAAAATGGAAGTAAAGAACAATTTGGGGTGTAAGTTTTAGGTCCCTTGATAGCAAAAACTAAAATAAGGGACTTTATATCCCGCTCCTGTCTGTCCATCTATCTGCCTGTTGCAAGAAATTATATCTCAGGAACCAGAAGACGTAGGAACTTGGTTGAGGTGTCATTTGAAAGCTCTCGTTAATTCATTAGGAATGCCTATCTTACTTTTTGTATCAGTCACCCCATATAGGGTGAAACGGGGGATTGGGGTACAACTCAGGCTCTTATATCTGGAACTAGAAGACGTAGGGATTTGCTTGACATGTCACTGGATAGCCCTCGTCAGTTCATTAGGATTGGCTCTCCTACTTTTTATTAGACACCCTATAGAGTGAAACGGGGAATTCGGGTAAAATTTATACTCCTATATCTCAGGAACTACAAGACGTAGGGACTTGGTTAAGGTGTCATTAGAAAAGTCTCGTCAATTGATTAGAAGCGGGTTTCTAATTTTTTTGTTTCACAGCCCCAGAGGTGTAATGGGGGGGGGAAGCTATACAATTCCATAAGCGTCCATCGATGTACCCCAAACTAAGAATTGTCTTCGTTTGGTACTGGGCAAGGTCGCAAAGGTATTCCGAGTTCGACGTTGTTCTCCAGATATCAGTGTTGCCACTTTTTTCATTTTTCAAAAAATTCCTTCTATACACTTCGACATAACCCCAACTTAGCATTAACATTATTGGAGACAATGTAACAACACTGTGGCCCTAAGAACCCGAGTTTTCATTGTTGCCAACCTATCAGAAAATGCCACATATTTTGTGTTTCAGATGCTATCAAGGGACCGGAGCCATCGGGATTGTTAATTGAATCACAGAGTTAACTTGTTTAATTTGAGTAGTAAAAACAAGCCCGAGGGGAAATTAGAAACTACTAAATCTACTACAATATTAAAAGTAACATCAGCATGATAATATTAAAAAGATTTCTGCTAATCAATTCTTAAATAATATCCGGTCTAACGCTTTTTTATCTTCGAGTATTTCCAAACCCCGATGGTGGTGGGAGCGTATAATCTATCGGATGACGGAATATGTAAAGAAGGAAAGTAGCGCAAGAAGAAAGAGTACGCACACGGGTACGCACAAATTATATTATCAGAAATAAAATTTACACATTAATTCCCTTCCTCACGGTTTTTGGGAATTTGAAAACTAGCATCTCGTCAGCTTCCGTGGTCCAGTAAATCCAGTCACTGGAAGTTGAGTTATTTTGTGGCGTTCAGGCAACTTTGGATCAGGTCAGGATAGGGTAAGGGCAATGATAAGGAAGGTAACGGGCAGGAGCATTCTTAAGTTACTATGCCAGCATTTGTATGGTGAAACTGAGGAAACCCCTGGAAAATCTGTGACGATGGTCGCCGGCGGAGTTCGAACCCACTTACCTACCCATTGCCTCTTCGCAGTCAGAGACGTTACCCCGTGGACCACGGGCTAGGTGCTGGTAGCTGACTTTGAGTAAGGACTAAGGAAGCGGATCGGGCTTAAGTCCAGCTCAAGCTTGCCATTTTGATAATCTTTCCATTTCTTTATTAAGTGAATTGAGTCCACTTAGTTCAGGGGGTAGTTCATCTGACTTCGTCGTGAATCACCCTGTATACAAATTATTAGGTAGCGAACCTTTCAAGGAATTGTCTGCCTGTTTGAGGCGCGATGCCACATATGAGAAAGGTGATTCGTAACCTAAAAAAATATAATAGCTTTTTCTCAACCACCGCTTAGTCTTCCACAGCGTTCAAGATTTTCTAATGATAAAGAAAAAAAAATGAACATTTATGTCCCTACAATAGTCATGTAATGCATAGTGTTTTATCAATTGCCGGGAAAGACATTAAATAAATGACCAAATTTAAGTTAAACGAGACTCTTGAAGAAAAATCCAATGAAATGGTATAATTGAATTTTATTTATGGCATGTAGTCATCTTAGATTCAGACCAGAATAGGGTGGTGAAAAGGATGTTGGAAGGTAGCCGGCCAGGACCCTTTTGTAAGTACCACTCCAGCATTTGCCTGGTGCAACTGAGAGATGAGGCGAATTGAATCAAACGGAATAATACAAGTTCTCGTCAATTTCACTTGTTGTATTGTAATCAATCGCAGTGGCCTAGCAAAGGAGGTACACTGGGGCGTCCCCTTTAAAGGACAGAATTATTTTGCACTAATATTTTAAGTGCTTTTAATACTAATTTTCATTCATCATATGTTAGAAATAGGCAATGTTAGAATATATTTTCGTACACTAAATGTGTCTCACATATTGAAAACATAGTTTTAGTGCATTTTATGCAGACTTACTGCATTTAGAAACTTGACAACATACTAAATCCTGATTTAAATATGAATGCAGAGTATCATTATAGAGTATTTATCCACCAGGAAGAGACAAAGAAACAGAGACAGAGAGGGTTTGTGTTTGTTTTTACATTCGAACTACATGAGCATGCCATATTTTCCAATTTGAAATGTCATTTCCTGCAAACCGAATGATTTGCAATGTTGTGCCGATCAACAGAAAAAAAACAACGATATCTTCAAATGAAGCAGAAATTAACAACGTTTTTCTTTGCAAATTCCTTTCAAATGTAATTGATTGTAACGTATTATATCGGCATTGGTCTCCTGAAACTGAGTGAAGCCCGGAGATACTCAATCTGTATGGACGGCAGTAGGACTCAAACCTATATGCCTCCCCAGTGTCGAACTCGCGTACCTACCCAATGCTGATCCAAAGTCCGCGACGATACTGCCTGGGTAGTTCTTAGCGTCCCCGTGTAAACGCAAGTGAATACGGAAATATACAGTCTTTGGCCTATCTGTTTTTTTTTTTAAATCTCAGTAACTACAAAACAGACAGAGATGAGCCGTACATCATTGGGTTCCTCATGGTCTGAAACTTTGGGAACAACTATGACTAAATCTAAAACTGGTAGGTATTTTCCAATAGCTTAGCATTATCTTTTGTAAAAAATGACGGTATGGTATTTTCTTTTTGAACGTTCATTTGATTTATACGGTGGCACTATGCTTTTTTAAACTATTATGTAGCTAGTTTGATTACTTTTTATTTTATTATGAAGTAATTATCTGCCTGCATTGCAACAGTGCGGTTGCATATACAGATTATCTTCTGAAAGGGATAGCTTATATTATTCCTTTTGATTCATTTCGCCTTATTCCTCGGTCACACCAGGCAAATACTAGGATGGTCTTTTCAGTAAAGCAAAGGCCGATTCCTTAACACATCAATTTTTACCCAATTCCTTCCTGTGCGAAAGTTGTTTAAAACCCATCAATAAACAATTCACAATTCTAAATTCTAACCAAAATAGAATAGAAAGATTCTTCACATTACAAATATTTTGCCTGCGATCATCACCCATTATATAGAATGCCTGATTTAATACATTGCCGGTGATATGTGTAGTTAGTGACAAAAGCTCTTCCCTTTTCGTAAAAATTGATTTGCGAAGTCTTTGGACAGGTAATTAAATGGATGAACTGATTTGAGTAAAGTTTCCCCTAACCTAAATAGAGCATAACTTTCTGTAAATTACACGAAATAGAACATAAATAGGTTGATCTATTTTAAAGTTATTCAAAACGAAATATTGCCAAGGCTCAATAATTGTTTTCGCTGACTGTACACGTATAATACAAAACCCGACTGAAGCGAAATGTCACTAAAATATGCTATTCAATAAACACCTGTCACGCTCATTGTCCATAGGACCATTTGTAGAATATCAAAAGTTATTTGGCATTACAAGATAATTAAATAATGAGAAAACATAGATCCGGGTTCAACGTCGACCCTGACTAAACTTTTCCCTGTTTTCCCGTGGTCATACCATGCAGATGCTAGGATGGTTCCTTCACTAAGGACAGGACCGATTCCTTCGCACATCCTTTACCCCTTCTATGACGGCCTTGGCCTGACTTAGAAACTATCACAATAATCGACTAAGTCAGCGATAAAGAAAAAGTTTACAATTTGTCACAATACACCTTAGGTGAGATATTCACAGTATACGCATAGATAAAATTGCAAAGCATTTTCCACAACTGGAATGCTAAAAATAAATGTAAGAAGAAAGTCAATTAACTCCTCTTACACCTATTAAAATCTTCTTACATCTGGAAAACACAACACATTTCAATCATTCGCGTTGTCTTATCACTGCTGATTCACTGTAGTCTTCCCATATGTAACGGGATCGATACGGGTGTGCAGCAGAAGTGAGTACTCCGTTCTCCTTTGTACCTTGGACGGTAAAGGCGGTCGAGCACGGGACTGTAAACCCTACTTCACTTCATGCAATATAGGTCGAGAATGTTTCTATAGGCCGATGGAAAATGATACTTTTTTTTATAAAAAATCACCCTTGCTGAACTACCTACGTGCCCATGCACCGTTTCTGGCACGATCGCAACTCTTACCTCTTTTCACCCTTACCATTTAATTATAAAAAATGTAACGATTGCGTAAATAATAATAATGCAGAATCACATGAGCAGAATGTACATTACGATGCTTAAATTAGAAAAGTGCGTAAATTTTCAGTTATCGTCGTGAATTATGTTAACAAAAGATAGTACCTTAAATAAAGATCTTGACTCCTATCCTCCTATTAATTTTCCAACAACAATACCAAGGAATTGGACATCACAGCCTGTGCTCTTAAGGTACTGTATAGGTCGGAAATTTACTTGAACTTATTTATGACTTCAGGGCATCTTTGGATCAGGCCGGGATAAGGTAGTTGGGCTTCTAAGGATTGGACCTACACATTTTGTTAAAGGAGATCCGCATCCCATACAGCACACTTCCTTTAAGAAACATATCTGCAATATTACTATTCGACATTTACATTGCAGGTTTTCTAGATTTCACCTGAAGTGAACATGTTCATTACAAGGACGCTTTAATCGCAACATTGCGCTCACTGGAATATTAAGAGTAACATGTACATTATAATATTGTTCCACCGAAATCTCCCGAAAGGCATTGCGAGCACTGCGAACTGACCGTCGTTTGTTTAATGTTTAGTGTTGGCGGCATATATGTGTTGAAAGCTGATTGCATATATCTATAGCCTGTTAGTAAACGTAATAATTATAATTAGTTATCAACATGTTGTGCAAATGTAATAATTATATTTAGTTAACAATGTGTTGTTCAATTGAGTGTGTGTGCATTATTTTAAAATAACATTAAGGTTAAAAAATCCTTTTTTTGTAGGGCGCTGATTCGTACTCAAAGTTTGAAGCGGTAGGAAGATCTCGCTATAGTCCGTGTTATATTGTGGATCGAATCCTGGTATATAATTATGATAATGAATCACGTACAGTGCAGACTGTGATGCACAGTTAAGAGGTGGTGTGAGTGCAAGAGCACAGATACGCCCTTAAACAATGTGTCATTGTACGCAAGTAATGCAAGTCATACACATTTACCTGCAGTTTGAATAATACATAATTAGGATAAAGTGCAATATATGTCAGCCAGATAGTTGTCATTTCTATGCTCTTTAGCAGTATTTTTCAACCTTTCAACATTCACGAACCGGAAAACTATAGGGAAAAGCGAAATCTTTAAAAGGACCAGGAAGTTAGAGGTTTATTTGACGCTCAAAGAAACAAACACATCTTCAGGTTCTACTTGTTTTGGAAAGGAAGTGTATAGTTAAAGCTCAAATTTGAACCGTCAAAATATACAAAATAAATGCTAAATAGTGAAATGTATTAATTTGTCAAGGGGCGATATAACAGTTTCGCGGACTGGCGTTTGAAATCCACTGCTCTTATTATTATTCCATAAATACGTACTCGATTTGATTAAATTATATACATATAACGCCATGTTAAAACTGATGACATCACTTTTGCATTTTTCAAAATTTCACACAGTTCACAGACATATTGTCTAGGAAGCAAAGCAATTTAGTTAAAGTTAGATTAGATTTACTTTATTATGCACGATGCACATCGTTAATTCTGTGCTTACGTAAAGATGTTACTCCAAACGCGGAAGCAGTTAGATAGTTGCACGTACTTTTCACTCTGTGCCTCCAGTATCACACTTCCATGGCTGAAACCTTTGATTGCCTTTGCATTTCAACAGTTTGACACACGTGGCAAGCATTGCAATTATCCTGTAATTTTTACAATTTTTGGCTAACATAAACCGAACTTAGCCCCTGAATTTTACTAACCTGACAGCATACTATGGTTAAATCGATAATATGGAGGCTCGTCGGTTACTTCCCACGTTTGTGGTATATAAATAACAAAAAGAAAAACATATAGGATTCATGACGGTCTAGGCTATCAACTTAGGTCTTTATTCAATGGGCCTAGTATAATGTTATTTGCTCATGGCTTGTATTCAGTGATCGAGAGCTAAGAAAAGTAAAAGAAAACTCAACGTTACTACAGCAAACATTGGCAAGGGTAAAGATGATTGACCCGCTCTGTGACGGATGTTAAGAAACTAACCGAACCTAACCTACCCTAACCTAAACTAACCTACCCTTACGTAATCTAGAAGCTATTTATTCATTTTAGAATGCAAACAAACCAAATTTAACCTAACATTTAGACCAAAATCACGAGGGGTTCAGGCATCTACTCCCTTCCCGCAAACATGAGTCCAATTGTGGAAAAGTGAACAAAATAGAAATAACTGAAACACTTCTACCGAACTAGTGCCCTATGAATGAAGTATAAGGATGTGCATTGCTTGTGTGCGATGCTAAAAATAGTATCTACGATCTACAAAAGAAATGGACATAATTAATCTTAATGGATAGTTGATTTTTATTGAGGGGTGGGGAGAACAACATTATATGGAGAGAGAGAGATGCGAGGAAACATTTCTTACACAGAACAGCAAACAAGTTATTACGTGAAGTAAACAGAAATTAGCGATGTAAAACGTCCGAAAAAATTGAAGGACAGAAGAAAAAAAACTTCTTTCACTTTTTCTTACTACTTAAAAACAGGTTTTTTGCCATTTTAGGGCAGCTAACATTATTTGATTGTTAATGAATGGTTAAAGTGTTAGTTTTTAGTACAAATGTAAATTTAGAATAATATAATCTGTATTGGGATCCACAGAAACAAAACAGTGTTCCACAAATGTGTATTCAATCAATTCCAACTTGCAGTTAATGTCATATGTTGCATTGCTATGGGATAATGCGGTAAACTTGTTATGTTTCTTGCTTCATCTTAATAAACTAGCTAATCGTAAATTTTGTAAATACAGATGCTTATCAGAATAATGGAAACACCTGTTGTTGGCAACACGTCAGATGTATGGGATGGCAGTGGTGTCGTGGCGACCGCAGCGCCGGACTGCTGGTGGTGGTGTATTAGGTCGGTCTCCATACTACGTTAGGCGTCGTGGAACAGGAGTGTGCAGTGGCTGCAGCAGACGGAGGTAGTGTAAAATGGGAGACCTCTCAGAGTTTCAAAGAGGGCAAATTGTTGGGGCGCGGTTATGTGGAGTGAGTGTGACGGCAGTGGCTAGTGTGTTAGGTGTGTCGCCAGGGACAGTGTCGAAGGTGATGACGGCCTACACAACACACGGGAAAACCACATCGGGGAAGCGGAACAGTGGGCGGAAGAAAAGCATCAGTGACAGGGCACGCCGGGTATTAAAGCGCATTGTCACGCGGAACCGTCGTGCCACTGCGGCGCAAGTGACGGAGTGCCCTGAATCTGGAAGGAGAAGGGATGCAGGTACGTGCGAGCAACAATGTAAGTTTAACGTACCATGAGGCATTATGCTGGTGTGACAGGAAAACCTCTGAAAAACTCATTCAGGACGGTCGGTTGCTACCTCCAGAATGCTAAGCCAGCAATCTACCACTGAGTTACGAGTTTCAAACCCGTGTATGTATTATAATGTGGCAAATCCGAAAGGCGTGATGTTACCGCCGCACACAAAACAATATCATATTGTGTAATGAAAGGTAATATTAGGAAAGTACTTTCCTGGTTGTTTCTGCTGATAATGGAAAGATACATAAAACGAAGACTCATTTACACATCCACGTAGCGTATCGCTTTAGAATTCGACGCCAGATCCAACTGTTATCGTTGCCGTGAATTAGAGTGAATCGCGTCGTTAATAGGAAAACTCACCGAACTTGAATTTACCTAACCTAACCAATGGTTAGTGAACTTTATATACTTTGAAAATGCGGATATGTGTAAAAAAGAAAGTTATTTTAAAAAAAATATAACCCCCACCGAGAACAGAACTGAGGTCACGGGATTGGCTGTCTGATGCAGTAGCCACAGCACTAATTGGGCACTTGCTTGTCAGGGATCCTTATGGATCACTGCTTCATGACTCGTCCATGTGTAAAACATGTGACGCTGTAGTCCAATATTTCCTTCCCAGCATGACTCCTAGAAATACAAAGTTATGTAACAATTTGCAACTGCTTTTTTTCCATCAATATGATGGTGTTTATACCCTTCAAGATGTTTGGAGAAAAGTAGTGGTAGGAGTAGAGGCTACTTTTCATTACATATAGCAGTGATGGCAATTTAGTCAAAGTAGCAGTAAACAAATAGCTTTTACGTTATGTGTTGCCTATTCTTACTGATTAAGCCCGCACTCAGTCACGGTAAGAACATGTAATATAGACTTTAGTTCCAAGTTTTTTCTAGTGAATTTCAGTACAGATATTTCTGAATACCGAGGCTATTTGTTGCAATTAGCTCAAACCAAGTACAGATACATTTCAAGGATACGTCAGAGACCTTTAATTTGTAAATAACTCAATTTTGACCAACAGGTCAAACAGACGTTTGCTCGCGCATGCGTCACAGAGGTCAGTGAAGCAATTTTTTCGTAGCCGAAGACCAACACTTGGCTACTAATTACTGCCGCTACTAATTACTGTATTTGACAGCTGCGACACACATGAGCTCGCGGACATGTGGATTGTATCTTAGAGGACTGGTAACGTGTGTTGTTACCTGATGAGTCACGTTTCCAACTAGCATCCGCGTATGGAAGCATCCGGTTGTGGCACAGACCCCCATTAGCTCATAAACCCAAGTTGTCAACAAAGCACTGTGCAAGATGGTGGTCGCTCCGTTATTGTGTCGGGCGTTTTCGCCTGACAGGGTTTGGGTCCTCTGTTCCGCTTGAACTGGACATTGACCAGTTAACACTATATTCATCATCTTGGTGACCATCATATGGAATTAGTGCGCCCTACCTGCAATGGTATTCCCCAAGATGACAATGCACAGATGTCTCATGGCCGCGACTGAATTGAGAAACATTCTGGAAACGTTCGACACATAATTTAGTCCCCTAAGTCTCCGAAAATAAACCCTATTGAGCAGATGTGAGATACCACCTAACGGGCTATGCGTAACAACGAGTTTAAATCTGCAACAACCACCAAATAGGACGGTAATTAGGCATGCATAGCCGCAAATCACAGCTAGCAAATTGTCGAATCCCTGCCACGTTGAGCTGCAGGACTTTTCTGTCTTCGAAAGGGTCCCGGACGTTGTTAGTTAAATATCATTTGACTTTTGTTATATCTGTGTGTAGTGTGTATGTATGTTCCAGCACTACTCTCCAAGGCCTGGAGCAATTCTAAATAAACTGAGTACACATATCACAATCTGGACAAATAAGATCTCCTAAGCACCCCTATGGGCGGGGCTGGGAAGGAGTGTCATGATTGTCAGATTTAGCCTTAGAGGCTGAACAACACACATCACAATGTAATTTGCCGGGTTAATCTCCAAGTGAGCACATTTGGCATGACTATCAATGTATAAGCAACGGCTGTCCTAGTTTGGATTCAATACCCGTCGAGGATGAGGAGTCGAGAAACATCTGGACCCGCTCCATTGGGCGGAAATACAACTAGTTGTATCAATATGCGTATTTGTTTCAAACCACTAAATTTTTTAGTCACAATATGAGATACATTTATGTAATGTTTAATCAATGTTAAGGAAAACCATTTACTATGCATCTCTTTCCAGTAATCCTATTACGTTTTCGGACATTATAATACGCGTGAATTTTATATTTTCAGTTAATTTTAATCAAGGTAATGGAGCTAACAGAAACTTAAGAAATGAAACTTACCATATGGTGATTCAAGTGTTCAAGTCATAATAAATTGAACACATATACATTGTATTACAGAATAGCGAACATACCATGTTTTATATTTAAGGCAGAAACACGAACAATATAAATTCATTACGAGTATAAATGAAACAAATTTTGATTGCATGCCCAAATTCGAAATGACTTTTCAAGTGATTTTTTTTTATTATTAATCTTCAAGTGGTGTCTGAAGTTTATAACCATAAACGTTTCAAGCACTCTTCTTTGGCTGTCATTTCAAGGAATTGCACTTGGATCGTTAGTAGTTTCAAATGAATCCAAACGCCTGAAAAACAAATAATTTGAAGACATCAATGAATATGTAGTAAATTGTTATTTTCACGCACGCACGCACACAAACACACACACAATATTTTGGCACAAACTATGTTTAATAAATCTTCGGTATTGTTCCTAATATGCGTGCCTGAATTATAGTATGTGTATGATCTGACGTTGATGTGTAAATTTGAGATTATAGCAAATAAGTACACTACGTTCCATTGAGCTATGATCACCACATTGCTAACTATCAAAATAGTCATAAGTTAGGTTTATAGAAATATTTTATTTAGTAGTTTGACTTTAAGATTCCATTAAACCAACAACGTGCTTTTCCTTCATCAGAAACACTCCCAATTAGGGTAAAAACGAACAAATGAACTGGGATTAGTAAATTAATAAATGAACTCGAGAATTTTATTGAGAAATATTGCATCTTATTTGGCCTTACACGAACGGTTGTCTGTTCACATTTTATGTTCCAGAAAGATCTAAAGAACTAAATTCATTATATGTATTTTGTTTAATATTCAACATTTTGATGGAAGCTCAAAATCAAGTACCAAGATAAATTAAACTAGGGCAATACATTAGTCATTGTGTGTTAAACAAGTACAAGGTATACTGTTAAACGTACACGATGCATGAGTGATACTATGCCAAGGCTGAATATCGTCATCCATATGAATACAATAGTCAATTCACCGCGCTGAATAGCAAGTATGCACAAGGATATGAACATCATTTTGTATGTGCCAGATGTCATCCTGTGGAAAAATGTTTTTCCCCATATGTATTAGTATGATCAGTTCTTCATTGGTCGTTGCTGATTGACGAGTAGTCCGGATCAAGTATCAATTATAGTCCATATATTCTCAAGTGCGAAAGCTTTAGCAATCGCGGTGTCTAGAATAAAATATAGTAGAATACAATTTGTTCGGTTTGTTAATAACGCACACAACTTTTCAAAATAAATTCACAAGGTTTCTCCTTATCCGTGAAAATCCATCTTTGGTACCGAAGTAACGACATCTGTCGTCAGAAAACATTGGTAAAAATTACCTACAGCAGAACAAAATCACGCTAAATTTAACGTGATGGAATATATTACAATAAATACAATAATAAATCTCTGTTTGATTAGTAAAGGTTCGGTTTCCCTTCGATAAGTCTTGGAGAGTATAAATAACCACTTGCACTCTTTTGTGATTATCCAGTATCATACATAGAAGAACACATTTAGGATACATGAAATGTCGGTGCCGGCCGGGTGTCCAAGCGGTTTGCGGCGGTAGGCCATCGGCTCGAAGGTCCCGGGTTGGAGTCCCAGTAGGGGCATGAGTGTGGATTTTAACAATTAAAGGCGAATTGTGACGGTCTGTAGTCCACAGTTACTAGACTGGCCCATATAAAAATCAAGTTTACGAAGTTTATGAAAATGTCGGTCTCTGTCGAGATTATTGTATATGATATTCCGATGCTTTACGGATGAAATTCATCCTTTAAACTTGATATCTCGCCCTTTTCAAGTGGTTTACAATGCATCACGGTTACTATCAAATTTTTAATCAGCCACTGTTACCACGTAGAATAACGAGGTCCAACTGTAACGTTAATCATGTTTAGATAATATAATGACAACAAAACACCTGATATTTTTCTAAAATGCTGCAATATATCATAAGGCATAAGAAGAATGATTTAGACAAGATATCTTTGGAAACTGTTCTCAAGTAACGTACGGAACGAAACCCAGTTGCTCGACTATCGTAAGTAATGAATCGTTAGATATCTAACTTGCATTTATTATGTTCAATTCCTGCCAAGGTCATGCTATTCATAAAGATATAACTTTTATTCTTATTACTTACTAATGTATGCACCTGTCTTTTTATTACCTTTTTAATATTTTATAGAGATGATTTTACACCTTCCAAAAATTAAAACATCATCTCAATAGATGGAAATGTATCTAAAGCATATTATATTGAAACTGAAAGAGCTACCATACATACAGTTTTCCAAGTGGAAATTTATTAGTTTTCTTTTATAAAAATCTGCTCTTTTTGCTTTCGTAAGACAACATATTTAGCTCAATTTAAATGGGATTCCTCTCCCCTGGATCTGGTGTCTACGTATAGGAATTACGGCCACTTTAATAAGAATACATAATTCATTTATTCATTTCTCTATACCGGATTGTTTCTGATCAGCGTGTTGCAAATAAAAGATGCAATGCCAATTACATTCGGTACGAAGCATTGATACGATTTGCATTTGTTAGGATTGATACAAGTTGTATTAGAAATGCTTGCCTTTTTAACGCCGCATGCACTACAAAACTTTTGAGAACGTTGTTTGATATGTTTAAGTTAGATGTAAGCATTTGCAGTATTCCTGTTGTGGCTGAAATATGTTTGCCAAAAGCACCGAGAGATTTATTTTGCATGATTGGAAGTTCTCCTTTTTCTATTCCTGAGTGACTTTCACACATGCACAGAAAGAGAAAACTGTTTGTTATAGTAACGAAAGATGGCACTGCGATCAAATGTTTGCTGTCTCTATTTTAACCATGTATTTTAAAATAATAGCAAATATAGTGAGCGAAGAGGGATTTCGATCCTCATTTGACAAATATATCAAGCTCTTAGAGCATGACGTAAGTCATAGGAGAAACTTTGCATTTTCGGGATTATGACAACGCATTTTTGACCTTATATACGGTTTTGGTGTAGCAATTTCTTCAGTGACAATTTAGTCTAGTGGGTAAGACTATGCACTTCTAACTATTTAACCCATGTTCGAATTTCTTTCAAGTTTCCCTTATTTCTTCTATTATTCATGAAAAGTGTCATAATACAGAAATCAAACTAAATAAATTCAAGAAACGAATTTATTGTGACTACATCGTTTCAATCAAAAGTTTTGTTTGAGCCATGTTTAGAACTAAAAGAAAATAGAAAGGATCTAGTTTATGGTTACTTCGATATTAAATGAAGGAGTCGTTTGGTGAATCGAAATTGTTCTAATCTTAAAATCATAGTGGGCAAATTTAGAATTTGAGCATTTACGTGCTACGTTCGTAAAAAGCTAACATACTTTTGTGTGTGTTCAATGGGCTTTAATTTATAACACAAAGAAGTATTTTTTTTTTTTTTTTAAGCATTGAACATAGTAGGCTTACAGTGATGTACACTTTGTTGCTGGCATGTTTGAATCTATAGCTTATAGTTGCACATTAGGGTACCTGTTCTTATGGTACGGTGAAAATTCAGTGTACGCTCTTTAGTGATTGGACCAATGTTTAAATTGATACCAAACCAACTTAACTGTATGTAATAATAGATTGCATGTGTAGAGATTACGTGATATGGTTGCATGCTGTTATAATGAATCTCGGCACCTTGTATCAATAAATAATAAAGTATAGTATGTTGGTCATATTATTGGTGTTCATAGTATTTTTAGTAGGAACACCTATGACAGGTAGCAATAACCAATATTAGATAATAAAGAGAAGAATTTTAAACTGTAACAACTTGGCGATCGAGGTTATTGAGCGTCCTTCAAGTGCTCATCTTGCAAGGAAAAGTTGTTTCTGGTATTGCACTGTAAGGATACAATAAACACACAATATGGCTACAAGTAGCATATTATTCTCAGCATTTGATCCAAGAAAAGACAAAATCACGTTATATATTGAAAGATTTAATTTTCATCGTAAGGTGATTGCTCTAGATGAAACCATTGAAGTTGACCTATTACTGTCGTTTATTGATAGTGAAACATACGAAAAGTTGAAAATTCATATCAGAATGAACAAATATCGGAATTAACATTTCAGAACTAACAGAAGTTATTGCTAAAGCTGTTAGAGTTAAAAAGAAATGTACGAACTGAACGATTTCATACCCATACAATGATTCAACAGTAAGATCATTCTGTAAATGAGTATATTCAAAGTTTAAAATGGTGGTTGTTTATTATGAACCAAGTAACTGGAAATGCCCAGACAGCTATGGTTGCCTACGTTCTCCAGAAAGAAAAACTTTGGTAAACTTTATTTTTATATGGGCCAGTCTAGTAACTTTGTACTTCGGCCCGTCACGATTTGTCGTTAGCTGTTAAGTGTTAAAATCCAAACCCATGGCCCTGCCGGGACTCGAACCCGGGACCTTCGAACAGATGGCCTACCGCCGCAGACCGCTCATCCACCCGGCCGGCACTCTCCAGAAATTTATTGAAAAACGGTTAACAGCGTGGGGACATGTGTTAAATGATATGAAATGAGTGGCTCGTGTCTGTGGAAAAGCGATTTACCATATCAAGACAATTGGGGATATCTAATTAGCAAGTCAAAGATTATGTACTTTATGGCTTTAATGTGGGCTTGTTCGTAACCAAATCAAGTCACCGGATGCGTCAACCCTTTGGGTATAATACTTTAAATAAACGTACAGCCAGGCATTGTTTACAGAAATTCAATTCGAATGATTGTTTTCTAAGTGATGAAACCAACTCAATGCGTCCATTTAAAGGACCTAAATTATGAGGTACCGAAAGATTCTATACATCAGAACAGAAGCTAAATGTTTGGTTAGCTTGCCGAATGATTCCAAATGTTTGTCGAAAAAGTCAGAGTTCACCGGCAATGCATAGAAAAGGTGTACAAGTTGGACATGTGTACACACCACATAGTGTTGGAAGCCAGCAGCTCCATCAAGTGAGAGTCTGTTTGTTGTTATACATAACACTAAGATTTGAGCCAATTCTCAGCGGTGATGAAGCTTGGGCCCAGTACGGGACTCCAAAGCGTGCTAGACATTGATTTTCACTGCGAGTCCCTTTGGTTCACACCACAAAGTGACCTCTAAAAGTACCCAAAATCATTCCCGGAATCTGGTAGACCAGTCGCCAAGTGGTGCACTACGAGCTGATACCACCTGTCCAAACCAGCACTGCGAACCTGTACTCGCAGCAGAGAGAACGTGTGAAACAGGTACTGTTCCATGCAGAGATGCCAGACCGCATGTGGCGCAAGTAGCCAGAGATATTATACAGCATCTTGGCTGGGAGACACTGTGCCATCTAATGAACCTCCTGGAACTTGCGCTAACAGATTATCACCTTTGTTATTGAGGTAGAATTGCGGGAGGCACCCACGATTTGTTTTTGTCCAAGACCTCCCAGTTGTGCGCCAGGACATTGCGCAGTCACACAAATGCTGTCCGCTTGATATAGATAGAATTTACCTTGAGGACTGAGTAAGTGATATAATGTATATTTGTTGTTAATGTTTATCACAGACGGCAAGAACCTGTTTGGTACCCATGTTATTTTTCTTTGGTGCGAGTGCAAGTAGGAACTTATAGACATTCCAGCTGAAGAATGGTCCGCAGTACTATAGTGCTTTATTGTTACTAGTAGCGCACATAGTAATAAATGTTAATTCAGCTTAATACAGATTAATATCAATTTCTTCGATGGTGTACCTAACGCTTACACTTAATTGTTGACATAACTTTGTACTCAACGTTCACGTGACGAATATTCAAAGTAGTATGGGTACCTAACTTCTAGCGCACTTTTTTCATTTCCATGTTTCCCCACCACAAACTACAATACATAGCATACATCTTAAAGAAATCCTAGCGCTAAATAAAAATACAAAAGGAACACAATGAAAGAGAACTTTATAGCACTTAACCATAAAGAACTTAAAATGTAAAAACTACACTCAACACCCCACATACAAATCTCAAAATTAAATTACATCCAAGAAAACCTACTCGACGAGCACAATTCAATGGTGTAATTAGTGGCTGCATATAACGTGGGATAAAATTACAAAAATTACTTTTATGGCCCTTATAACCATAAAAATATCTAAAACTTACGTATTAATTACAGAGTACTAAATTGATAGTGAAAACGTCTGCTAACTTCGTTCTAAATTGGAAATAATGCCTTTTTTAACTCCGTCCACTGATCATAATTCAAACTAAATAAACAACCATTAATTTCAAAGACTATTTGTGTATTGTCTTGTACGTCTTTTACAATCACATTGAATGAAGGAGTAAGAATAAACTTCTTTTGAGGTTCCATACTAACAACTCAATTTATTCTTATAAATATCTTGTTTTAAATCATTTTCATCTTTATAGCTTAAAACCATAAAAATTAAACTTTAACATATTTACTTTTTAGACTCATTCTTAAAAAACAACTGATGCATTTTGTAACCATTAGAAAGCTCTTTCATTCCATCATACCTCATAAACAGTTTCTTAGTTTTCATCTCTTTTAAAACTGATTCAGTATCTTCGTTATATCTTTGAGGCAATAAAGTTTTATACTCCCCTTCTAAGTGTACTAAAACTCTTTCTCCAGTACTTTGTGTTTTAACTAATTTCCACATTGTAATTTCATATGATTTACCCTTTTTCAAATCCTGTAAACGAACAGCTCTTAATACTTTAACATCGTTTTTCTTGTTTAATTGTGTTGCCATTTCTTATTTATTACATAGAAAGTTTAAAGTTTATTCATTTTCCTTACAAAATTCTAATGTTGGATAGTCATCTTTCAAGCCAGTAGTATACTTAATACTTAAACCATCCTTAACTATCTCATCGAACATTTTATCTGTCATGTGTTTTGTAAATCTAGGTGGAAGAAATACCTTAAAGTCTTCCAATTCAACTAATATACTCTTACCAAACTTAGTTTTTATTCTTTCCATCTTTACAATCTTATATTCTGTATCTAAATCTAGCACTTATAAACTGATAATTTGTTTTTGTTCAATACTTCCAAGTTTATTTAAAAAATCAATATGTTTTGCCATATTTATTACATAGAAAAAAACTTTTTAAAATCAGTTTTTGTAAGAAGAAGCTTTTATGAGAATTACTCATAAAAGCCAATACACATTTACACTACAAAATTACTTAAAACTCTTCTACTTTCTCATTCTTCGGATCATATATAAAGTTCTTTTGTCCAATTAAAACAGCATAACAAATCGTATTAGCAGGTACAGCTTCAGCAAAATCTACAACAATCTTTATATTCGTTCGTTCGTTTACAGACACACTCTTTCTTCTACTGCAGTTAATCACATACATTGGTCTATTGTTAAAAAATTCATCCGGACTATAGTGCATCTCTGTATTCCCACATGTTATTCTCTTAAATGCAGTGTAATCCTCATACATCTTAAAATAATCGTTTTCTGCAATATCTAAATTTCTATTTTCTTTGGGGAACACTTCATTTCGCCCATTTTTGACATATATGTTTTTTACCTTACAATGATCAAATTTACTAGCTTCTTTGGTTTGATCCTTACTTCTACCAGTTTGAAAAGCCACAATTACAAAATCAGCCATGTCAAATTGTCTCGAATTAAATTGGGTGGTTACATCGAACTCAAAGAAAGATCCTTCCACATTCTTCTGCACACACTGATACATGTGAAATGAAAACATGATTTTAGGTTCTTTCAAAATATTCAATTTCAGCTTACTCTCGTAATTGGACTCATATATAACTGTTGGCATTCTGATCTCCATACTCTTTATTGTTATTTTTCCATCATGAGGCGCTGTTGCACTTGTCTGTGGTCCTTTCCACTCATACAGAACATCATTAACGTTACTCGCATTTGTAAATGTTATTCTTAAACCTCCTTTCCACATTATTTCTCTATAATCACTTAAGAAGCCTGGTATTAATCTTAAGGGAAATAAAACACCAAAGTTCTTTTTTCCTCCTAAGTTGTTATCTGTTTCGAAACCACCTTGTTTTAAGTATAATGCTTCCGGTTCAGATATCTTTAAAGTTCCTATTACTGTCGAAGTTATTGCTGGTAGCTCCACTTTATCTATGACAACTCCATGCTTCCTAATTTCTATTTGAGAGAAGAAAGGGAAGAAGTTATCTTCTAGTTTTATCGTATCAGTAGCACTAAAGGTTCCTCCAGCACTAGCTCCTACATCTTCAAATTTCACATAACAATCTGCTCTGTGGGGATGAATAAATCCATCTCCTACGTCAAAATTAAATTCAATATCTTTGTTTGGTTCATTCAAATTATTAAATGTTCTTCTGTTTGGTGTAAAACTCTGTAACTCATAACTCTCTATACTTTCCATTGTATTTATTATAAAGAAAAAGTTAAAAAGCAGTTTTTATGGATTTTACCCATAAAACGTACACAACAAAAATTATATAAAACTACAAACCCCAACCTAACTTTACTTTTGCATTCATAGCTGTTCCGACTCCAAAAGCTGCTAATCTTTCTCCAATTGATGCATCTTTACTAAATACTGTTTTCCATGCTTGATTTTTTAATTCTTTATCTGCAACATGTCTTGATTCTGTATCTTTATTATCTCTGTAGTATATATCATGTTCTCTGCAAGCTTCGTCTAATGGATTAACATCTTTATCACATCTTTCTAATCTTTCATCAAGCTTCGTAAAAGGTCCGCAAAATTGATATCCAGGAATATGTAACTCAGGTATTCCTTTTATGTTTAAGATTTTATTCATTAGACCTTTACCATACTTCTCATTATTCCAAAATCTTGGCGGTAAAGTATTCAAAATCTTTATTAAATAACCCATACCTTTAGGATCATTCGGAATAAATTGAGAGAGTTTAGAATTGATCATGTCCGTAATACCTACTTTCTCGTAAAAATTACTATTACCTGATTTTTCTTCTCCATCAATAACAATTAACCTATCTACTAACTTTCTAACATCATCAATCCAAACATATTCTTTCGGTAGTTCTGTATATTGCTTAATTCCTATACCAGACTTAGGTGATTTCTTTGCTTTTTCAAATCTTGGGTAGTAGTGTTCTTCCCATAAAAACTTAATTTTGTTATACTTCTCACTTCTCGAAGATTTTGGTTTCTTTGTTTTAGGATCGTTGTTTTGAAAAACTGCATCAGAAGCTATCAATATGTCTTAATAAACATCTTCATAATTTTGTGAGTAATTTTGCGGATTTTTTCTTGTTAATAATTCCCATAAACCTTCAGTTCCTTTATACATTTTTCCATCAATAATCAAATCATCACCTTGAACTTTAGATTTCCACACTTTGTTTACAATACTGCCATCTTGTTCTTCAACACTTCTTATTCCAAACACACTATCATTCTTATTCGCGTAATATTTCGTTGCAATCTTACCAAAATGAGTTGTAGGTAAGGGTTCTATTCCTTCAATTTGTTTTTTCAAGTGTTTTATCTCTTTAGTTACAGGTGAATCACCTTCGTCTGTAGAACTATCATAACGAGGTGGTGTATTAAATAAGTTAGAATCTACTCGCGCACTATTATAAGTCACAGGAACAAGTTCTGTTATTAGATTTTTGTTTTGTTCCGTTACTTCTTTAATCTCACTTCCTAAAGCCTGAATAGCATCAATTACAGGTTGCTCTTGCTTCTTATACTTATCATATACACCTAACCTTTTTTTCTTCCAGTTTTTAAATCCCTCAATAAGAAACTTTTTTAACTTAATATTTTTCTCGATCTCTTTCTCATCCATTTATTATAAAGAAAAAAAACGTAAAACGTAAACGTAAACGTACAAAAACATCACGTTCGACGTAAAAGCGTACAAAAACATCACGTTCGACGTAAACGTACAAAAACATCACGTTCGACGTAAAAACGTACAAAAACATCACGTTCGACGTAAACGTAAACGTACAAAAACATCACGTTCGACGTAAAAACATACAAAAACTTCACGTTTAACGTTCAACATTTATAAAGTTCTTAATCTTGTTTCTATATTTACCATTGTTTATCTTCCTCGTCATATCAATCACTATAAAACCATAATCATCTTGCCAACACATGGAGCATATCTCTTTGAATTTTTCATAAGTCATATCTCCTCCAAAAACTCGTTATACGTATGCTTAAGATTCATATCATCTTGACGAAATATACATAAAAAATTGACATTATCTCGTATAAGTTGTTTCGGTACTTTTGAATATGTTTGGGCAAGATAGAAACAATCTAAATGCTTATGTCTCCCTCTTGTAAAGTAATTTCTCACACTATCTTGATTTTCCAAAATATAATCATCAAACACAACAATAGAGTAACCTTGACATTCATCAATAGGTACAATAGTGTCTTTACTGTTTAAAAACGTTGCTATTTGATCTTTAAATTTTAGTTCTGCTTCTTCAAATCGTTTTTGTAGTTGTTGGTATTTAGGTTGATTCATGCTTTTGGAATATATATAGAAATATTTGTTGTTTAGCCAGCCAGGTTGTAGTAGAAAATTAAATAACAGAAAAGTCTTACCACAACCAGAAGGGCCAATAATAAGACATCGTATATCATCAGGTAACAATTCTCCATTCCTTTTCTTTGTTGATTTTTCTTTAACCATTTCTTTTACATCCCAATTTACAGTATTATTAACCTTACTCATTTATTATAGAGAAAATGTTTTAAGGTCTTAAATCTTTATAGTTTTAAGCTGCTCTCTAATTTTATGCACAGTCTCTTTAATATATTCTTCATCCATATCTCCATTTAATGTTATTATAATCTCTAACTGTTCTTTAATTACGTTAATACAGTTCACAATAGCCTTATATTCGTCTTTCTTTTTGCTAATATTAAGCTTAGAAGATAGGCCTGTAATAACTGCACTTCCTGTGGCTAAAGATGTTGTGATAATTGAGTAAACAGTAACAGGAATAAACACATTGATAAAACCAGTTGTTGCAGATAATAATATTGATAAAGTGATCAAGCTGTAATATACATATTTAAGAAAACGCAATTTCTTCCTTTTCTTCTTTAAACTGTATTGTAATTTTAGGAGTGTGTCTTCTATTAGCGTTATTACTTTTTCTCTCGGAATATCTTTAGGCAAATCAAAATCATTCATTTGTTATATAATAAATGTCCAAAGTGTTTAAATTGAGTGGTAGTACCTCGTTACTGAAATTAAAACTACATCATGAATTAGATAATTTTAACAAACACTTAAGTATAGGTTTAGTAGGGTTTTATACAAGATATCTAACTCCAAACATTAATAACTATTTTTTTAAGTATGGTGATGATCTCGTACATATACCAAAAGGACAGTATAGTTTAAAAAGTCTTGGTGAGTACTTCAAATCAAAAGGTATCAATATTACTTTGTCAGAAAATCGAATATAAAACAGAGTGGAAATTCAAACAGATAAAGATTTAATCATGTATAATATGGATGTAATTCTTGGGTTTAAATATATAGACACATTAGAAAAGGATAAGATACATATTGGAAGTAGTTTACCAAAGTTTTATCCTTTTGATTCTATAAATATTCACTGTAACGTTGCTGATGGTATGTATGTTAAAAGTGGTGAATACGCTCATAGAGAAACGGGGCTTATAGCAACATTTAAAACAGATACAGAGTTCAAACACAGTATTATATATGAGCCAGCTTATCCATTATTTTTTTCGTTAACAAGAGATAAGATTGACGAATTGGAGATGAGAATGATAGTTTGATTGATTTTGGTGTAGCAACTACAACCGTAATTTTACAAACATTTTTTTTTTCTTAAATAAATAGGATGTGTTCAATTAAAGCATGTACGTTTTCTATTCCTCACAATGAGCTAATTAATTTGAAAATTGATCATGTATTAACAAAGAAACAACTTAACGAGAAAGATAAGAAAATTAGAGAAGGTAAAGGAATAAATCTAACTTTAACTACTACACAAATGAGAAAGATTAAAAGCTCTCCAAAAGAACATATTGGTGATTTTATTTTTACTATACCAGCCATTCTTGCAGCATTAGGAGCTGTTGGATCTTTAGCAGGAGGAGCAGCAGCTATTGCCAAAACTGTAGTTGATGCAAAAAAGAATAAAGAAGAACTAGGAGAACAAAAGATACATAACTTAGCAATAGAAGAAAAGCAAGGTGGTAAAGTAAGAGAAAGAAAGTAAAAAAACTAAAAGCGCTAACCAACTTCGACATAGAGAGGTTGGTGAAAGAATTAAAGATAAAACATGTTAGAGGAGTATTTATGAGTGATGAATTACCTAACAAACCTAAAGATAGAGAGTGCGGTGTTGTAAATTTAGATAAAAGCGAAAACATCGGTACACATTGGATATGTTATTGGAAAGATAAAAATGTTAAGCATGTGTTTGATTCTTACGGAGGTGTTCCACCAAAACCATTAGTACGTTATCTTGGAACTCAAAATCTGTTTTACAATGATAATCGTATACAAGATTTTAATTCTATTATTTGCGGACATCTATGTGTTGAGGTTTTAAGATTACTAAGTGAAGGATGTTCTTTTGGTGATGCTATTTACTCATTGGAAGTGCACAAAAACTTATAGATTTAGTAGCTTTTATGGAAGTTAGCCATAAAAGTTGATTTGGAAATTGTCTTCTGCTATGTAATAAATATGGATATATTTGGTAATATTAAAGACGTTTCAAACGTTAATATTAAGGAGGAACAACTACAGCTATTAAAGAGTTTAGATGGTGTTGTTATGAAAGAAGAACTCGATAGATATAAAAGAGAAAACTATTACGCACATCAAACTTTTATGAGTCGAGAGGCTTTTAAATCCGAAATAAATAAAGTTTTTACGTCAAATTATAGATCATGGATTAATTTTACAAACAAAAGAATTGTTAATGTTGCTGAAGGTGTTGATCAGCAAGATGCCGTAACACTAGGTCAACTTGAAAAAGCTATGGATACGATTGTTAAGCAAGAAGATTTCCAAACGTTAAAGAAAGAAGCTAACATGTTAATTATGCAAAAAGAAACGATAAGCATGGTATGCAGATTGAAAAGTAAAAATGTTAAAGAACCAGTTTTCAAAATATTTAATCTTTCTAATGGTTATAAGTTTCTCTATAGTGGTAAAATAATGCACATAGAATTAAACCCAGATAAATACTTTCTAAACATATCTCTAAATGACACTTTGATTGAAACATTCCCTTTTAGCTTTAACAAGGATGATATAATTACGTTTAAACCAACTGCAAATGCTGCTATGGAAGAGGTCAATTATTGTTTGTTGTTATGTACGTAGAAAGACAGTTAGATGAACCGAGAGAGGAAAATGAGGATGCAAGTGTTAGAGGTGATATATTAGGTCCAAGCGATGGATAATTTCCTATATAATAGATATCGAGAATGTACTGTGTTAAGTGTAAGAAGATTACTGATACGAAGAAAGATACCGTTAGAATAGAACAAATAAAGAAAGGAACGTGTACTATATGCGGTATTATGAAGACTCAGTTTGTTAAGAAAGATTTACTAGAAGAAGGAGCAGGTATGAGAGAAGAAATTATAGAAGAAATACATAAACCAGCACGAAAAACCTTCGAAAGGTTAAATGTTGTAACGAAAGGTATAGATGAATTATGGCAAGCTGATCTTGTAGAAATGGATAGTGGCTCGTTAAAAGGAATCTCAAAAATAAATAAAGGGTATAAGTATCTATTAACGATTATTGATGTGTTTTCGAAATATGCATTCGCTGTTCCTGTTAAAGATAAAAGTGGAGTCAATCTTACAAAAGCCTTCGAATCAGCATTAAAAATCAGAAAACCTAATAACTTACAAACTGATCAAGGAAAAGAATTTTATAGCAAAAACTTTAAAGAGTTGATGAAGAACTACAATATCATTATTCAACTTATAGCGATAAAAAGCTTTTGTAGTAGAACGTTTCAACAGAACACTTAAAGAAAAAATGTGTAAAAAATTTAGTACTCAAGGAAATTATAAATGGCTGAATATATTACAAGAATTAGTTAAGGAGTACAATCATAGAGTGCATAGAACAATTGGTGTGAAGCCTATAGAAGTAAATAAAAAGAACGAACGAATCATACTGGAAAAGGCATATAAGAAAGAATAAAAGCAAGTCAAACCAAAATTTAAATTGGGGGATTATGTTCGTATAAGTAAATCTAAAGGGTTGTTTGAGAAAGGATATACACCTAACTGGTCAACAGAAGTATTTGTTATTAACGAGGTTATTCCTTCTAATCCACCAACATACAGAATTAAAGATTTAAACAACGAAAAAGTTAAAGGAAGATTTTATCAACCAGAATTATTAAAAACTAAACATAAGGATGAGTATTTGGTCGAAAAAGTATTAAGAAAGAAAGGCAATAAATTGTTTGTTAAATGGTTAGGATTTGATGATTCACATAATAGTTGGATAGATAAAAGTAGTGTTGTAGTGTAGAGCTATATTAGTGTAAGAGAACTGCGTTTCAGGGACACTTTAACAATAGCTTTTATGGAATATTAGCCATAAAAGTAACTACAGTAAATGGTAAAAAATAAAGAATTAAAATAAATGTTTGATTATTACTCTAAAAAGTCAATAAACGGAATTGTAGGAGCTTACCAAATTACGAAATAAGAATTGTTCATAATCAACTTTAAGAATGCAACTAAAATTATTACATATAATTTTTAAATATAATAATAAATATGGCTACGGCGAATGAAGGTTCTAATGGTTTAAATGATATTTGCTACGAACAGATTAAAGATGATTACTGGTATAGTTTGTTTGGAGATTTTAAGTTGATTATCGATAAGAAAACTGGTTACTTCAATGCTACTAAACTGTGTCAAGACGGCGGAAAGAGGTTTGATAACTGGTTTCAAAATAAGGCATCGAAAGAACTAATAGAATACTACGACAGAAAAAGCGATCCCTATAATTCCAGAGATCGGTCTTTATACATAATAAAAGGTGGAGAAATTATAAAAACCCACCTCCTCTAATTATAGGAGGTGCTCTTTGTATTTAATAACAGGAGGAGATAGGGAAACAAATACTATTATCTCAGGAACATATGTATATAGAAAAATATTTATTACTATATTGGGATGGTGAAGAAAAAGAAGAAGATAAAAATGAATGAGATTTTTTATTATTAGGTACTTTGATCGGTCGCTCCCATTAAAGACGTGTACTAAGACAGCTCTCTAACATATGTCTTAGGGGGAAAATATGAGTTTGGTTAATAGTATTGTTGAAAATGAAATTATGAAAATGATTATAAAATCTCCGGGGAAATAAAAAAACGATAAGTACTAATGGAAAGTTTAAGTAAAAATACAGTAGTTGAATTGAAGAAGTTATGCAAAGAGAAGGGGATAAGAGGTTATTCCCGATTAAGAAAAGCAGAACTAATAACCAGACTTGAACAACATGAAGGTGGACAAAACAGATTAAATAATTGTACAATTGTAGAGCTGAAGAAACTTTGTAAAGGGAATGGTCTTAAAGGTTATTCCCAACTAAGAAAAGCAGAACTGATTGATCGTATTAAACAACATGAAGATGAGCAAAACAGATTAAACTTAAACCGAACATTTCCATTTAAAGAAGAAGTATTTGAAAAACCGAAAGTAAAAACAGAATCACTATCAATCAATGTAAAACTCAAAGACACAGCAATGAAATCAAGATTAGAAACATGGAGATTCACAACACAATATAAACCAGAAGATCCATTAGAACCTAATGTTAAAACAACATCCAAAGCTATATTAAACAGAATACAACTCAGCTTACAAAAACATAGTTCGTTAAAAACTAATCTCTTGATAAACTGTCAATATAAGAAAGGAGAAGAAATTAAAAGCTTTTACTTTAACACTAATAACAAAGAGATATATCGATCAATAAATCTAAAAAATTCAGCTAAAGAAGTGAAGCTAAAGAAATATTAAGAACCAGAATGGATGAGTTCCAAGCTAGAGGTTCTGGATGGACTCTTATGAATATAAACTACTTGGAATTAGCTCTTAATAAATATGCACCGTATAGAGGATCATCATACATAGAACTACCAGATGAAATTAAAAAGAAAAAGGCTGTTATTAATGTAAAGAACAAAGATGAAAAATGTTTTCTGTATTTAATTGCTTCTGCACTATATCCTGTTGAAAAAGATCCACAACGGCTATCGAAATACAAGCATGTTTTCAGTAACTTAGAACAACAATTAAAAGATATTGAGTGTCCTGTAAAATTAAGTGACATCGCGAAGATAGAAAGAAGACTCAATGTATCCATTAACGTTTATACATACAACGAAAAATATATAGTGTACATTTTATATCATACTCAAAACAAAAAAGACACTCATGTCAATTTATTATATGTAAAAAATGAAAATAGAACACACTATTGTTGGATTAAAGACTTGAGTACATTAGTTAGTAATCAAATCACTAAATGGAGAGTTCGAAAATATTTATGTGATAGATGTTTGTTATACTTTTACTCACAAGATACATTAGATAAATATGACAGAGATTGTTCTACTCACGAGGCTGTCAAAATAGAAATGCCACCAGAAGATACATATGTTGAATTTCAAAATTACCAATATACGATGAGAATGCCATTTGTGATTTATGCTGACTTTGAATGTTTGCTGCATAAGGTTATGGGCTGTAAAGAATGTTATCCAGAAGACAAACAATATACGAAAAAATATCAGCAGCATAAACCATCTGGGTTTTGTTATTATATTGTAAAAAGTAATGGAAGTAAAACAGATCCAGTTGTGTATAGAGGTAAAGATACAGCTAAGAAGTTCATAAGAATGTTAAAGAAAGAAGCCAAAGAAATATCGAACATATATAAACAAAATAACGAACTATCTTTAACAAGTAAAGAGAGAAAAGAGCTCAACAAATCTAAATGTTGCTCTTACTGTAAAGTAGAATATACTCCAAAGAATCATAAAGTTAAACATCATGATCATATAACTGGAAAGTTTATGGCTGCATTATGTAACAATTGCAATTTAAAAGTTAAAGTGCCTAAGTTTGTGCCAGTGATTATACATAACTTAACAGGATATGACTCTCACTTATTTACAAAAGAGCTAGGATGTAATAAAGAACAAATAGATTTAATACCTAATAACGAACAACGATATATATCATTCTGTAAAATGGTTGGCACAATCAAATTAGAATTTATAGATTCATTTAGATTTATGGCTTCTAGTTTAGACAAATTATCATCAAACCTAACAAGAGAGCAAATGATTCATACACAACATTTCTACCCCGATGAAGAACAATTTGAACTTGTCATAAGAAAAGGTGCTTATCCATATGATTATGTTAGCGACTGGAATAAGTTTAGGAAAAGAACATTACCACCAAAGGAAGCATTTTTCAACAAACTTACTAGCACACATATAAGTGATGAGGACTATGAGCATGCAAAGAAAGTATGGGAAACATTTAACATGAAGAATCTCGGACAATACCATGATCTGTATCTAAAAACTGATGTACTGTTATTAGCAGATGTATTTGAGAACTTTAGAGATACATGTCTTAAAGCTTATGGTCTTGATCCAGCATGGTATATGACGGCACCAGGTTTAGCTTGGGATGCAATGTTGAAAATGACAAATATAAAACTGGAGTTACTAACATATTATAATATGGTCTTGATGATAGAGAAAGGAATAAGAGGTGGTATTATTCAATGTTCGAGAAGATACGTAAAAGCAAACAATGAATTTCTGGAAGATAATAATGAGAATAAAGAAGATTCTTACCTAATGTACTTGGATGCTAACAACTTATATGGGTGGGCAATGAGTCAATATTTGCCGTACAGGGGATTTAGATGGTTAAGTGAGGAAGAAATAAAAGAAACTGATTTTACAAGTATATCTGATGATTCCGATACTGGCTATATATTGGAAGTAGATCTTGAGTATCCAAAAGAATTACATGACTATCACAAAGACTATCCATTAGCTCCTCAAAACATATGTCCACCTGGTTCAAAACAATCAAAGCTATTAACAACCCTATATGACAAAGAAAAATATGTGATTCATTATCGAAACTTAAAACAATGTCTATCACTTGGATTGAAATTAAAGAAAATACATCGAGTAGTAGAGTTTGAGCAGTCAGATTGGTTAAAGAATTATATAGATTTAAACACACAGATGAGAACTAAAGCAACAAATGATTTTGAGAAAGACTTCTACAAGCTTATGAACAATTCAGTGTTTGGAAAGACAATGGAGAACATTAGAAAGAGATGTAAGCCTATAAAAATAGAATGTGACCCAACAAGAGTAGAAAAGCTAATTGCTAAACCAAATTTTAAAGATAGAATTATTTATACAGAGAATCTATGTGCAATAATAATAAATAAGACCAAATTGACTTTTAATAAGCCGATATACGTTGGAATGAGTATCTTAGACCTATCAAAATATTTGATGTATGACTTCCATTATAATGTGATGAAGCCAAAATACCAAGACAGAATAGAAGTATGTTATACTGATACAGATAGCTATATTTACTACATTCAAACAGAAAATGTATACGAGGATGTGAAAAGTTATATTAATTACTTTGATACAAGCGATTACTCTCAGAATAATAGATGCAAGATACCACAGGTCAATAAGAAAATACTTGGTAAGATGAAAGATGAACTTAAAGGAACAATGATAGAAGAATTTGTTGGTTTAAGATCAAAAATGTATTCAATCAAATTCGAAAAAGATAAATGTTGTAAAAAAGCAAAAGGAGTAAAGAAGAATGTTATAAGTAAAGAACTTTCATTTAACGATTATAAAGACTGTTTGTTCAATCAAAAAGAATATTATAAAAATATGAATTTAATTAGAAGTTATAAACATGATTTGTACAGTGTAGAAGTAAATAAGTTAGCATTAAGCTGTGTAGACGATAAGCGTTGTGTTTTAAAAGATGGAATAACTACCCTGCCATGGGGTCACTACAAGATAGAAGAAAAGCAGGTGTAAGATTAGTTTTAGTTAGATTGTAAGAGTTTTATAGTTAAATGCTATAAAGCTCACTTCGTTTGTATTAGGAGCAATGTTTATCTTTTTTGTTTTTGTTGTGATGAGTTCTTTATGGTTAAGTGCTATAAAGTTCTCTTTCATTGTGTTCCTTTTGTACTTTTATTTTGCGCTAGGATTTCTTTAAGATGTATGCTATGTATTGTAGTTTGTGGTGGGGAAACATGGAAATGAAAAAAGTGCGCTAGAAGTTAGGTACCCATACTACTATTCAATATTGCCATCAAAATAAAATGAACGCGTTATATATATTAATAGATGCAAAACATAATTTATACATATATTACATCACATTGCAATGATTCTAATACCTTCTGTAAGTGACGTTTCCATTCTTTAAAAGTGGCATTTTTCTTGTAAAATTGATTAGTTATAATGCTCTACGAATTACTATATGATTTTTTTTATGTTGGGCAAAATTAATTTCTACACGATTTGCTTGATAATCAGTGAGTTATTAATCCCTTACGTGCATAATTTTTGGACATTTTTCTTGTAGGAGTGGCGTTGCCCGTAATATTACGCAAGCCATATACGCAATAGTAATAATAATAATTACTATTGTTATCATTTTTGTGTGTTGAAAACAATCACCCAAAATAATATTACATTACTCAGGAATTACGCCATTTTCAAACTGCATAGGCTTTTACCGAATAAAAAATGTTAAAACATTAAGCCACATAGGCACCATTACGCCAAAAATTACGCCACAAGTATCATCCAATGAAAACGGTTAACGTTTTATATGCAATTAGAAGATCTGCAATTGATAAAATTTGCTACAAAAGTAGTTCGAGAAGAAAGGAACTTTACACCAGACTAAATAAAACAAAAGAAAGCTATATAAAATACCTTTGTTCTAAAAGGAATAGGTGATGGTCAAGCAATATTAATTATTTGGAGATCAACACAGTAAAAGTCTTTTATCTGAAGATCGAAATACATAAATCATGACTGACTGAAAATATATACCATGGAACGGAGTTCAAGTCCGTTCCATACTCCTCCTACAAAGAAGGGAAGTTAGGACACTAAGGAACAGAACTCTAGTTTGGACTGGACCATCTTTTCAACTAAGAAAACAAATGGAGGAAAAAAAAAATTTTTAACTGAAAATAATAGTAACACATAAAATATAACAAAGTAAATAGATCAAACCCCATTTCAAACAACTCATTATAATGGTAAAATATATTAAGATTTGGAATAAAATAGCTAAGATAAACGTATTTAAAATAAAGCGATATATAATTACAAGTAATTAGCCGGAGCCTGACTAACAACAAATTGTAACAAAACCAAGTCAATATAGTTAGTCAAGTCTTTAAATTTATTTTATTTATGCATACTTGTATGTTGTAACTTTAATTGTATGTAAGTGATTAAATCTTAATATCCATTGTAAGATCAAGACTCATGTAGTAGCAGAAGATTGTAGTAGGAGGGTAAAATGACAGAAGAGATGTAACCCTCACGGTTTAACTTAGGAAAATAAAGCAACAAAATATTCTTCTGGAAGTGTAAACAATTTGTAGATTTTAATATAAAAGTTTGTTTATACTTGATAGTGTCCACAACTGTGTGTAAACTTTAATTGTATAAATATTTATGTAGAAGTGCATTTGTAATTAGGTGTTCAAAATATATGTAATCTGTAATGTTATAAATTTGTTATTCTGTGTTTCAAGTTATAGTAAGATTTGACAAAGATAAGAAAATAGTCAAAGAAGGTAAGATGATAGACGTGACTTTAAGGAAATTGAAACCACAATAAGGGAAAACGAAACGAAAACTGAACTCAAGATTTCAAAGTACGAATCCTATCAATTATTTATCAATGCATGTTTCTATGCTGAAATTCCTGACCGGAAAAAACTTTCAATCTTTCAAAACCTGATGAAACATGAGTAAGAACATAAAGCTGTAAAATTTTTAATGTAACTATATTAAAATTGAAACTGTTTGATGTAAGTCAGAGTAAATGCTAGTAATTCTGTGGAATTCCTAACTTTAAAATAAATTGTTCATGTCTCTAATATGCCTTTGTGAGAGGTCTAACAGTCACTTCGGAACACTACCTTTAATTACAAATCAATTTTCAGAAATAAACATAAGGGTGAATCTCTATATACCTTAACAAAATTGTATAAATGTCAAATCTGAGGACACTAACCCAAGTGATGAAAAATAATTTTCTAAAGAAGTATAAAGCTGTATTAATCTTGATACTTTCTTGGTTCACTCTTTGTCTTTTGATACAACATTAAATGCCTATTGTTGACATTTTAAGTCTACAGATGATATAAAAATGAATTTCATATTATTTTCTAGAACTTGTAATGTGATGTTCAAAACACTTATCAGCAATAAATTAGTAAAAGATGAAATTCTATTAACGTTGATCTCATGAATACAGGTTTTATATAGAGTAGAGTGGGGGATTCCCGCCCAGTCGGATAATCCCGCCCACCCCTCTAGCGATTAAACGGTGAACTATAGAAACACGTACATGGTACTGCGAACTAGCGGACAACAAGAAAGTATAGTGACAAAGAAGAAAGGAATGGAGTGCAAGTAGTCTTTGTTTTGGAGTCAAAAATATAGTTTCGCTACCTGACCTTATTATTTTTTTGAAATAGTAAGATGCAAGGTAAGTCATCTAATGTAACAGAATTCTTGTAATTGTAGTAGATTTGAGTTTCTTGTAGTTATGCAGCTTTTATCAGAGTTTGAGGATCGCGTGGTTCTAGGCCTTCTTGTGATAGAACCGCCATTTTTAAGCGCTATACTGTAGTGGAATTGCGCCCGGTCTGGGCGTGATTTCCCCGTAGTGGGCGGAATAGCTCATTATATAGTTGTGTAACTATCTGATTGTTTAATTATATGGTTGTTTAACATTACCGTTTACTTTTTTTTGAAAACACCTGTAATTTTATATTTTCTTGTAATTCGCGCAAAATTGCGCAATAAATAAATAATAAATATGTAAACACGCATAAAGAGGTATTTATTTACAATGCATTTTCCTAATGGGCGTATTTACCCCACACAGGAGGGCAATTTCGTCCTTTGTATTGTTTTGCTCTTTTGAAAAGAATGTTATGAAATATGGTTCTAAAAAGTGTGAAACTTCGCAGTGGTTTACTTAAAAGACTCAGGTATAACGCACAACTAAAAAGTATATTCTCTTTCAAGTAGTTTTTGAGATATAACCAGTTGTTCTTAGGTGGGCGTAGTTTCCTCACTCTACTATATATAGTATGTATCAGATACAAAAAAGACAAAGGAACAAATGAATTTCTCATGATTGAATACACGTCTAAAATAGAAATAAGAAAACTTTCCACAACAATAAGTTCAACTATAAAAAAATCGATTAAAAAGATTGGAGGGACAAGTAGAGAATGCTAGAATATTAAGGTCAAATTCTTCTAGATAATCATATTAACCATAAAACACTTACAATGTTCATTCAAAGATAAGCTTGAGAAAACACTCATCCTTTCTTTGAGAGTATTCAACTATGGCGTTCATATTGTTCACCAAAAGGCGTAAACCCACTGAGATACACACACAAATACTGCCCCCACAGGAATAAATATGCATAACATAAGATTTGTTTAGAAAAAAGTTATGTTAATTGTATCCAATTATTTTTTCTGCTTCGATGTAAAAGAAGGAATTCTAAATTAAAATTATATTCACACTTTCAACAAGGATGATATGTCGCTTTAAAATTGCTGAAAGTAGCATATATAAAGTGATTGATGAGTTACGGAAATTACTCATCTTTAATAACAGAATGATTTATGATTATTGAGTTTATACGTGTCAAATTGACGTTAAATGGTTAAACAATGGGTTGCTGAAAGATACATATTTCTACATTGAATACAAAAGGAAACAAAATTGTATCAACGGATTCTTCGTTTGAAACAGGAATTCGAGTACATAATCGAGCAACTTTTCTTTCCGTGGGGTAATATCAACAAATATAGAGCAATTTTTCAGCGTTCCATGTAGTGTGTTGTATGATAAGTTCTAAGCAGGCAGCAAAATTTTAGTTGGGAAGATGTCGATTTTGATTAGATTTTTTACCATGCTTACTGGCTTCTTTATAATGGTATGTATTTTTAGTATTTTTAAATGTATCTGAAGTCTGAATGACAACAATTTTGTAACAAAATTTTGATTTATGATTGACCCATTATTACACCAAACACGTATACTTTCCTATATCATACACGTAAGCAATGAAAAATTAAAAACTGTGATACAATAGCGGATTATTTGAAACCGTGTGATTTAGTTTAAAACCGTGTAACTTTTACAGCTAAAAGCAGAGATTAACACATGTGTATCATGAACGTTGAATTAGAAATATATTTATCTACGCCTGTTACATTAGGTGAATACTGGACGACACCATCAATAAACATTTCCTCTAAATTTCCTCGATAATTATTTAGTGCAAAGTGTAATAGTTTTACCAATACTTCCAACTGCCTGAACAACGTATAAAAAGCTCATTCCTTTATGTTTTTAGATATGTTACTGAGTTAGAATTCCCCAGTTCAAACACACTAATTGTTTCTCTGTTATATGTTTGTAAAAGAGTTTTCTAGAAATACTCTGTTAAATAAACCAAGTATACACAAATAAAATTTTACGAAGTTATATACCCATATATCAAGAATTCGAAAGGTAAAGTACGATAAAAGAGAGTTTTGAAATTATAACTTCAAAAACCCTTAACATAATACGCATATTTGGTTCAAGTAAATGATTGCAGTAACTTATTTTAGTATTTTTATATAATTTTAGTTATATTATAACTAACTCTATGGCTTAGGCCTACGGATCTCGCAAGTTCATCGCTGCGGTAAACTTTAGTTGCTACCCTAAGCAATGCCAAGTCAGTTTTCAACATGTACATCTACCTCTTGACTATATATTTCTAATAATGTACGTCCAACAAGGTATTGGTCTTCTCAAAGTTGTTTTTCTTCCTGCTTATCAACCACAACGGTTTACATCCTTCGGTTTTACCTCATTTTCCTTATTATAATGATTTATATTACAGTCATTTAACGGCATGAAGTTGATCCTGCTTATGATTCTTAAGCTTCCTAACAATGTATCTGAGCCCAGCAAACCCGGATGTATTGATTCGACTTTGGGTCGATACGGCATTTGTTTAAAATACATTATACTAGCTTTTCACGTCTCGTGAGAAATTGTGACTCGCGTCGTGAATGACAAAATCGCAGTAATGCACGAACCAGGAGGCCACACGTGTCGTTCGATGCACAGCAGCAAGTTATTTTTCCGTGACAAAAGCTAATTAAGCTCGTGTACTTCGCAAATGGTACACTATTACCATTTAGGTTACGTGTACAGTCACTTACAAAAATAAGTGGAGGTTGGAGTAATACAAAATACAATGGAATGCCAGGATATTCCTTCATTTGGACGAATAAAGAATTGATTCGTTCAGCATCATGTAGAGAACTACGAGATAGATAGGCAAAAATATTATTCTTGTCTTGTTCACACACATATAAAGAGAGAGAGAGACAGAGAGAGAAAGAATGGGAAAAGACGTAGAAAGAGCGAAAAGGGAGGACAAAACAAGGAAAGAAGGAAAGAAAAATGGCGCATAACATGGAAATAAATGAAATCTTAACTCTTATGAATACACAGTCTCCGTGACTCTGCCCCTGCTCTCCCTATCATATTGTTTTCTCCTTGTACGGGATAAATATCAGTAGCAATCGTGAACATCATTTATAGTGCTTAATTCCTAGAAGAAAATATTAGGAAAGCCGGCCGTGGAATCGAACCAAGGACCTTGCGAATTAGAGTCTGAAACTATGGCTACTTAGCTATACAGACCATGACAAATGTTTTGTTAAATCAGGCATTAAAATCGATACTCTCAGCGGGTTATTGATATACATCATAGATTTCAGTAACTTAATCTCCACGTTCCCATGTACACTAATTTAAGATAATCTACAAAACAAAATGCAAGAAACAATTATTAATATAAAATATGAACATATCAACATATATTTTGACAGAAAAAATATGTTGCCTCCACGCTGAGTATAGAACCAGGGTTTCTTATTTAGTAACCCAATATCGTACTAATACGCCAAGTTGTCAACTACAAACTAATCGCTTGAATAATCTTTTTATTAATAACATGCACTGATTCCCTTTCAACCGTGTCAATACTACATCTAGATATACCCCATATTAGTAGGAACGGGGAGTGAATGAGAATCAGTGAATGTTGTTAATTAGAAAGTTAACTTCGTGTAGACCTTATCGGATTTTGCTGGCAGAAGGCCAATCAGGAACTAAATGCCTATCTCGTTCAATGTTGTGTTATTTACTTAGCAGCATGTTTTATTCAGAACCAACTCTTCTCCAAAGCACAAGGAAACTCAGAAAGAAACAAAATGGTGCCCAAATTCGCATAGCGCAGAGCTGCTTGAACTTTAAGTAACAGAAGGGTTTGTCTGACAGCTGGTAGACTGTGATGAGCGTCTGGTGATGAGCGTGTTGGAAAGCAAGATTTATTCTTTTTTTTCTAAAAAGATATTTTTTTATAAGTTAAACGCGCCTAGAAGAGTAAGATTGTGAAAGATGACTTGGAAGGAATCGTGATAAAAATAATAAAATATTCAACATCAAAAATGATGGCTCTCCACCACATTTCAGCTCAAAAGATGCGAACCTAACCTAAAAAATGAAGTGTGTTTTGGGATATGACATGTATTTTGAATATGTATAATTACGCTGAAGTGTCACTATTTTTCCATAAAACTCTGCGTTCCTTGGACCCAACCCCTAAATACAACCCTGACAATGATCTTCTTTTAAGTAAGCGATTATATCAAGCTCTACAAGATGGTAACTATTTCATGTTCGCGTCAATTTCAATTTTTTTAGAGAGGTTAGAACATTCGAAAATTGATGTTTATTTTAAACAAACTAAGACAACAGTTGGCTCGAAAAAATATTTCTTATGCAATTTAATGGTTCTATAACCATGAAGTTTTTCAGGTGTTTTAAAGTTGTAGAACATAACCAAAAAATAAGACACGTTGCCGGGCTTCTTACGTAACGCATGCTTTGGCAATACAAGTTCGAAAGTGCCGTTTGTCAGGTCGCTTCCGTGGACGACTGGTCAAAATGTTGGCTTCCTAAATGAAAGGTCCCGGGTTCGAGTCCCGCCTGGGATAATACTTTTTCCTTCAACATATATTTTATATGTTCATGTTTATTATTTAATAATTGCTAGGATGTAAATAAATAAGTGATTGCTACTGGAAGCTAGGATGTATCTGGATGCACACCCAAATCGCATGGGGCGCACTCTCATATACAGTCACTTTATAAATTCTTCCATTTGCGTGCCCCATGAGTTTCTTTTTAATCATGCATTAACAAAATATCTATTCTTTTACTTTACAGTACGAATTGTTTAAGAAAAAATATGTTTACAAAGTTTATTTAATTACGACTGTCTCGACCGTGCTAATGAACATCATAGAGATTGGGATAAGATGAAGATACAATTGTATCGGCAGTTGGAAGAAGGTAATAAAATAAAAACAATTGAAAATCTACTTTATGCCGGATTTGATATCTGGAAGGGATCACCCATCAATACACTGCACAAAGCAAGAAAACATCGCAAGAAAAGAAAGAGAGGGAAATCCTAGATAAAAAGCTGTGAAACAGTTATCGGTAAAAATAGCATAGCAGCTATTATTTCACTGCTCCTTCGGTAAATTTTTATAACTGCTACCGCCGTTAAAGATAACAGCTGCTGACTTAACTGCTGTTCTTCTCTCCAAAGTTTGTTAAAGGTAATGCTCGTTGTTTTCCTTTTTTTAAAAAAACAAGCAGAACTGCGGGCAGAATGGAACAAAAAGGCAGAAAATTGTCTGCCTAGAGGACAATAATGACGTGTGAACACTACTTAATTAGTGGCGTCTGTTAAGCGTTTTCAGAACTGGTATAAAGAGCTCTCTGGATACATTGGTCGCTAGTTGGCTTCGTGGTGTAATGGGTAAGACATTGAACTAGAAATTCAGTGATCCCGGTTTCGATATTCATCCACCTTAAGATTTCTATTTAAAAAAGAGTATTACCTTTATATATTGAATAACTTATTTTGAATTGCTATTGTTTAAATTGTTTTATACCTTTATGTTTGGTTAATGTATTTTGTTAACTATTCTTTTCTGTAGTTTAATTCAGATTTAATAAATAAATAATAAAAATGGAAAAGGCATTGTACTTGTGATTCAGTGGTTCCGGGTTCGGTACTTGTTCGCCTATTTTTAGGTAGATTTCGAAGAAAATATACCTATTGAGATCGGTACGATATGAAAGTGTATATTTATATATATATTAAGACGCTAGCGGCCATAATTTTGAAGATATTTGAACCAAATTTTTATATGTTATTTCTAGGCTTAATAGCTCGGTTAAGTTCTTTAATGAGCAAAATCGGTGGCCATCTTGGATCCAAAATGGCCGCCGAACCCATTGTTGTTTAGAATACACAGCCTAAACCGCTGGGGTTATTGAAATCAAATTTGGCATAAAGGTACAACATCACTTTTTGATTATGAAAATGTTACCTAATGAGTTCAAAGACGCCATCTTGGATCCAAAATGG
>JAGDQP010000808.1:0-14508 GCA_022664845.1 Lepisma saccharinum
TTATAGTTGTCGCACCTCATATGATACACCACACTTCTATGTCTTTGTATTTAAAGTGGGAGAAGTATATTACATTAATTAGGAAGTAATATTTTTTACAACATTAACGATGTATACATGACAGAAATCTTTTGAAAATTAAGAATAAATACAAAAGAAAAATGTTATACAAAAAAAACTATGTATACAGTTATCTAAAAGATGGCGTCTGGAAAAAATTTTGTAAGTTGGTAAGCCTCGCAATGTTGCAATTCTGAACTAGTATTATACACACATTTCAAAAAAGGTTTTCACATCTTCTTCGATTTGTGACGTATATGTATATATTTCATTAGTTTTGCCAATGTTTTTAAATTTAGAGAAAATTTTCTATTGTCATTTTCTATGAACATAAGTATACAATAATAATAGATAATTAATTTTAAAAGTTTTAAAAGTGCTGGAAATCATTCATGAAAATCAGCGTAATAGTCTGTTTTTTTTTTCTTTTGCATCCTATTCACACAAAATTTTACTTATGAATAAAGAGTATTAACCATGCATCTGACCGATTGCAATATGTCTACTCTTCGACTATTAATACATTTAAGAAAATGATTCTTCGAAATTCAAGTACAAAATGAGCATATTTTAAGCTTAAATATATTCATTTTATGTATATTTCACACCCAGACCTACCAGAGACGTCAACCTCAACTAGTGCTGAATCCCCCCAAAAATTAGTTTCTAGATGCATCCCTGCCTGACATATATTAGGAGGATAATATTACTAATAATCCATGTTTGATCTCATGTAAGTTGTTAGCTTAATAATATTATTTAGCGAAAGGAACATGTATTTTATTTTTCCTTGTTTCGTGCAAGACTAAAAATTTTTCTCACACATTCATAATGGGTGAGAACGCTCTCATGACATTTGGGAGTGCATTATTACTCTTATTTTTACCATGTAAGACATTGAGATTCCATCAATTCCTTTCTCTTGTATTTGCCAGAGAAACAATTTATGTGCACGGCCATACTGCACAATCATTGTTTTTTTACAGAAGCTGTTGGTAACGGCGATATTACTGATATTTGAAGAAGTCAAGTGAGGTAATGATCAATGTATAAGAATTTTCACTACCTCCGTCATATTGAAGAATTTAAATATTCATTTATATAGAAATGTGTTTATTCATCTTATCCTCTGAAGTCATGGGCGGATTTAGGAGAGAGACTTTGGGGGGGGGGACACGAGAGAGAGCCTGGGGGGCAATTACTTAAAAAGCTATCGTTTAGAATGAAACATTTCAAGTCATTGTGAATCCCCCCCTCTCCCCAATAAATCCGCCCATGTCTGAAGTGGAATATTACCTTACCTAACCTATAGGAAACTTTTCTTTTAAGAAAGAAAGGACTAAAATAAACGAGTAATATTTAACGTAAGCAATGTAATGGATATTGTCAATGGAAAATATCATGGACACTTTACCCTTTAAAGTTGAGTCGAAATGAAAGGCATAATTTTGACACATTCCCACCGATTAAAATAAGCGAATTTGGTTTAAGGTTGATGTAAAGAAAAGATCTCCAACAAAAGATGGCAGCACTATCTCCGTACATGTCTAATGTATTTTTATCGTTGCACGAAGTTTTAATGCTGTTCCTACACATTCAAGCTTAGAGAGTTCAAACTTTCAGGGAAGAAAGTTCATAACCAATTCAAGAGTTCTATCCGTGTCAATCTTTTTTTATTTTCTTTCTTGTTCATTGTTGAAATCGCTTCATTGTTGTTATGGATATCCAAACCTATAACAATAAAGCTATTTCAACAATGAATTACTCCTATACATAAATCAGGATATAACAAAACGCCAGTGTCTTCATATAGGCCAATTTCTTTATTATCACCTCTGTGAGAAAATAATGAAAGATCGTATCTACAAATTTACTTAAATCCTTCACAGCCTGGCTTCTTACCCCGGTAGGTGTCTTTCTTGACTAATCTGTCTGTCGATACTCACTGATACGATTCAATGCATCTCCAACAATTCTCAATTAGATGTCTTATATTTCGACCTATCTAAGCCCTTTGATTCTATCAGCCATCCTTATCTCATATAAATTATGTACTAGGTTTAATATTCATGGCAAACTACTTCAACCGTTAGAGAACTACCTTCATAGTAGGCAACAACGTGTATTAGTCTCTGGGTCTTCTTCGAGCTTCATTCCCGTTCTCTCCGGAGTTCCTCAAGGGAGTGTTCTAGGACCTCTATTGTTTTTATTATATATTGATGACCTACCTACGCTTTTTTTTCAGACTCCTCAAGTAAGATTCTCCTATTCACCGACGACTGTAAACTTTACAAACAAATTTCTACTCTCCACGATGCCTTAAGCCTTTAAGATTACATAACTCAATTTGTTACATGGTGGGATACCTGGAATTTAAATTTAAATTCTCAGAAATGTGCGGCTCTTTCTATTCTGAAAAGAGACTCATACACCATTAAAATATAAATGTAAATGATGTTTCTTCTTTCAGAGACCTTGGTGTTGTTATTGACAGTAAGCTCACTTTTTCTGAACGCATACTCGAAGTGGTATGAGGAAACTAGGTTTGCTTTATCGCTTCACAAAAATTGGAAATCAGTCTGCGCTTAGCTTGTTTTACAAGTCCTATGTGTTACCTACTATTGAATACTGCTCGCCTATATGGCCTATGACATGTCCCACGCATCTTACTAAGCTAGAATCTGTTATAAATTTCTTTGTTGCTACAGTGAGAGCCATAGTTCCCGAATTACATGCGTTCTCTAATGCGGATTTAATGAAAATATTGAATATAAAATCACCTGGAGCTCGTTGCAACATTGGTGATCTCCTTTTCTTGCACAAAATTGTTAAAGGCAATATTCAATGTGAGATCTTATTGTCACAAATCAACTTTCGTGTACCTATCAGACGAACACGAAATTCAGCCCTCTTTTATGTAAACAAACTCAGAATAAACTTAGTTCAAAGGTTACTGATAAACAGAATAACTACGAAATATAATTGTCTCCCAGACACTTGATGTTTTTGCCTCTGAGAGCATTTTTAGGACTCAGATAAACAAATTGTATTTGTAAATATTGTTATCTTGACGTTCTTGTATATATTGTTTATAATTTTATTGTTGCTGGTAATTTCTGTTAATGTTTCTACGTAACATGGCCAACATGTGCTGTATTGGGATCTTATTCGCAAATAAATAAATAAATAAATAAATAAAAATAAACTAAAAAATCGGCACAGATAGAACTCTTGAATTGGCTATAAACTTTCTTCCCTGAAAGTCTGAACTCTCTAGGCTTCAATTGGTAGGAGCAGCGTTGACATTTCGTGTAACGATAGAAATACCTTAGACATATACGGATAACTACCGGAGATATTTGCTTTACATCAACCTCAACCCCTTACAGATATGTTGACCCGCATGACTGAAGCGTGATGTGGGTGGCATAACTATCAGTCGATTTCCATTTCTCATTAGCAGGTTCTATTTCTCGACAGAAAGAGGAAGAAAACTGCGAATGCCTTTTATTTAGACCCGAAAAAGAAACACTATGGAACAGAAGCGTTCTTATTAGTTTTTAAAAGAATAATTTAGGTAAAACTTTTTATTTTTATTGCACCTTTCTATCAAATAGTAACATTAATGAAAATGAAAATTGGCTAGTAGTAGATTAACAATTTAATCCATTTCTCGGTTAACAAAATCTTTACTATTATTAAAAAAAAATTATGACTACAAACAATAATGGTATGTATTTACAACTCAAGCAAACAGTTATCATATTAGGTTGGCTTGTGGTTGTATATTAGTAATTTTCATAACCAATATGGAGAAAACAATTGTCTGTTGACTCTGGATCGGACCGAAATTCTATCAACTTTGATGCAATGGTTGTTCCGTGATGCGGCAACAAGGATGCGTATTTTCACTTATTTTGTATTGGGACTAATTGGTTGCATCTTTTAACGCTAGATATCTCTGTAATCTTCTAATATTTTTTCTACGTTATTTAATTTACAAGAAATTGGATGGTAACTTACACAAACGTTTATTTAGAATCAATGTTCAAACTTTTCCCAGAAGAAAGCTACAAATACATATACGCATTCGTGAGAGTTTTCTATTTTTTACTTCCCTTTACTGTTGCAAATGGTTAATTGTTGCATTAATTAACAACTTTTGTTTAGATTGATTCTTAAAGTGACTATTAATTAATAATAAGTTAAACCTATTATTATAACAATTTGGTTAAATTGTAGATACGTAATACTCTAATGTACCTAATATTTAATATTCTATTAGCGAAATATTAAATACATTGTTCATATTTTGGTATCTAATTGTCATTTTATTGACGTATTATTAGTTGATAGGAAGGTAAAAATAAAATTGTAAAGTTTTATCTCAATTAGTCTTTAGAAACTAAAAATTGAAAGCGAAAATTTCTTGTCTTCGAACAATGTTTCGTTTCTGGATGTCAAATAGAATGTGTCTGCAGTTGTCTTCCGTTTACAGATAAACTGTCCTGCTGTGGACGAAGATAAACTGATGAGAAAGTAGAACATTTGCTCTAGTATCTTACAAGTGGTCTTTATTCTCTTCGTCCAGTAGTAATAGCAAACTATATGCTTACCAATTAGTCTGTTAAAAATCTCATACTTTCCTTATTGAGATTTTCATCTCATGACCATCAAACTAAGAGTTAGCAACCACGACTTGTGGTATCTTTTAATTTCTTCATCTCTCATTATTTTTCATGATTAAACCTTATTTATGTAATCAATATTGATCACCAAAGTACATTAACTTAACAGCTAAATAATCTTAGCTACGTCATGAATACGAAGTATTTATTTTACGATCTTCTGCTACTAAACAGTAATCAATAGAAAGAATGGAAAGAAATCTACTTACATGGGCGAGGTTGGACTGTTTGGAGGTGTCCTTGAGATTTGGCAGATGGGAAGAAAACTGTGAAACAAGAACGGACCTGCTCCGAGTCACAGACCTTGCAAGTTTGGCGAACTTGCTCAGCCCTGTTAAGGAAGAGAAGAAAAAATAATATTAAAATTACTTGACATACACAAAGATAAATGAAAAGAAAATATTCTATTATTTGATACCATATGATAAATTAACTTTTAAAAGCATTAATATAATTTAGAAAGGGTGGGGGGTTATCAGATATATTTCTTTGAAATAACATATCCTTGTTATAGAAACGTGTCTTTTCTTCTTTTGCAAAACACTATTATCTGTCTTTCATTTGTTTTTACGAAAATGGGGATGAATTTAGTGGCGGCTTGTGACAAATAATAGGTGAAGCAATACCAAAACGTTCATACATGAACACCTTCCTACTATCTTTGTTCGTTAACTTGTATTCTGCGATTTCTGGGCTTAGACAGGATACTGGTAATACCACTATTCGATCTTAGATGAAGGTTGACTGGCTTTCTGGTCCAATTAATACTTATTAATGCCTATTTAGTTAATGTATTTAAAAATAATAAGTGAAGTTGAACTTTGCCAACATCACGTGATGAGCCGCCACTGGTTCAATCTGTTTAGTTGTGGAAAAAAATAATATAACAACCGACGTTTAATGTGTAGTGAGAACGAGGAACCAATCTTCCAGCTTTAACACAGGGCTTGGTGTGGTGTCGAGTTAACTATGTAACACTTCTTCCGTGTTACTGACAACGTACAAGCAGAAAAAAAAGATTCTTTAACAAGGATTCGAACCACAACCTTTGTTTTTTTTTACCCAGTGACCATGCTTTTACGGTACATGAAACTCCTGCTAGTGAGATATAGTTGGTGGAAATGAATTATTTGTTACTAACTCGAAATTTCAGAGCCAATCATCTACACTATGCATTGTAGATTATATTTACGACAGTCCCGCATTATGCAGCTACAGTTGAGTTCAGTGTGATTTGTTTTGGCGTCTTTGAGTCTCATGAATTGTAAACGCCAAACTGCTAAACACTTGTAACTGCTTTTGGACGACCCTCTTAACCAGGAACACTACTTTCCTATTTCAATATTTTCTTTCATTTTACGATCTTTGTTTATGTTTATTAGGAAAAAAATTTACTACTACTCGCGCGAGATATTTGTAAGTTTCGTAAGGAACAAGATCATACGGTGTCAACACAACACCAAAAAAACAATCACAACAAATTTGGTTAACTACCAGGTTTTAACTCCATTCTCCAACATTAATTAAGGAGGGTTTCACCAGCTTACGTTAAGAATTTAAAGAATCGTTAGGCAACAAAAATGTAATGTATTTTAAAGCGCTTAACAATTCGTTTAAGTCTAACAAATATTGGTGAAAGTCTAAGAACGACTACACCACAAGTGAAATTGTTCTAACGCCGACTGTGAAAGATTTAACACCACTTAAATAATACAGAGAAAGTAATTAAATTAACATACACTTTTTTGCTTTGTGTAAGCGAATACAAGAGAATAAACAAACTAAAAATAACTTAAAAACATGATTTTTTTAACTGTACTAAAAAATAAAGAGGATTTTTATTTCAAGAAAATTATTTATCAAAAATTAACTATTTAGGCATGACTAAAAAGAAAAGCATGCATGACCTTTTCTATATAACTTTTAGGTCCCTTGATAGCGAACGCCGCTCATTCTGTCCGTCTCCCCGTCTATGTCCAGAGAATAAATTTCAGGAACTACAAGGTGTCGTTGGAAAGGTCTTGAGTAAACTAGCTCAGGGCGCCTAGAACCGTCCTGAATTTTGAAGTAGTACAGTGTTGTCAGCCCATTAAAAAAATCTTAAAAACCAATTATCCAAATTGCTTGCATTCAGTTAGACCCGCTGTGCCAAAATTAGCATAAACACTATTCGACACAATACAGAAACACTAAGAGGACCTACGTTGCCAAGCAACCCTCGCACCAGTGTTGCCAGCCTATTTTCTATAAAATTATCTTTTTATTTCAAATAGCTTCCATTATATTAGTCATAGAAGCACCAAATTTGGTATAAACATTGTTTGACACAATAAGAACATACTGCGAATATTCCCGCTACCCAGAATCTCCGTTGTCAGTGTTGCAAGCTCATGCCGAAAAACATCTCCCATGATCCATAAGTGTAGACATGTACAGGTGTCGTTCGAAAGGTCTTAGCTAGACTAGCTCAGAGCCTCTGGAACCGTCTACTAAATAATTAAATATTAGATTTCTTAACCAAAAACAATTGTTTACTGCCAAACAAGTCTCAAATATTTTTTTTTAAGTTGAACATCCAAATATTTTTTTTATAATTACTAGCGCAGCGTTCTGCAAACTGTGGCCCTCGAGACCTGCCCTTATGGTCCTCTGAGTCTAGATTAAATTGAGTATGTAAAAAAAAGTCAAGTTCGAGAGAATTGCGTATTACACTGTATAGTTGAGAATCAGAAAGCATAATTTCCTCTCGATCCATAGAAATACAATACCTATTCAAAAGTTGTTGGAGAATTCTCCCTCCCTCGTTCGTACGAGAATAACCGCGCTCTTACTTTGCACTGTTCGTGTTTGATTGGTCGTTTGCGGGTGAAGTATATAAGAAACGCAGATATGACTCAAATTCTATTCTGAAAAATAAATGGTTTAAATATTTACAAAATATTCTTTACAGCCTTAAGTTATTTTATGTGGTTTCCTCCAGCTATTAACCCTAATGCAAAATTAAGGAAACATGAATTAATACCCTTTTTAAAAATATTAGTATTAATATTTAATAATTAGCTCAAAACGATAGAAGGATATCTAACTTCCTTTCGAATAGGACAGACGCACGGTGGTCCGTTGAACCTTCCAACTAATAAAACTGGTCCGCAATTGAAAATAGCTTGCAAAACGCTGCATGACGTTCAAACACCCCAAAATAATTATTTATTGCCAAATAGTCTCAAAGATTTTTAAAAAGTTTTTAACACCCAAATAATGTTCAGTAATTTCTATAAAATTTTGGTATTTTATTCGAGTGGGCTTAAAAATATAAACAAATATGTCTAAAATATGGAATAACAAACAAAACATTTTTAAAATTACAAATCCGAGAGTTTGGCAATGTTAGTGAGATCAGGAAGCCTAATAAGACAGAGCAGATTTAACCTTTACCAGACCTAATAGCAAAAGCAAAAGAACTCAATCAAAACGAACTTTAATGTATTCTCGGCCAAACATTTAGAAAACAAATAGCAGCATTATTACTTAGAGCGTAATAATAACTTTTAATAATGTCTCCACACTTTTTTATATAAATATCGGAGACAGAGAACGTGAAATCATGTTCACAAGGATTTGTCTGATCCTCTCTTCAAATAGATGGCATTGCCATCTATAGCCCTTCTTAATACAATGTAAATCAAATTAAAATTATAAGAAAAGGCATTTCATCATGCTTTAACGCCTAAACAATGAACAATATTCTACTGTATATTAGATGATTTGATCATTATGTAGATAAGATATCATTATTAATTGCATTAACTACGATTTCCCGCAAAACACAATTATAAAGAAAAGAAGAAGTACTTGGTATATCACTAACAAAAATACTTCCGATTTGCTTTGGAACAATTTATTACTATTTCTGGAAACTCATTAAACTGATGTGCAAATATTGATATTGTGCCATCCAAAGAGTAATACAAGCTTATTTTTCAACTGGAAGGGTTCTTTTTACGAAACAGCAAACCAAATAGAGAATGGCAACTTAGATAAACCGTATGCGGATATTTACTTAATTTGATTCAATTGTATCATGTTATGCATTTGAAATTTGCATGTTTATTGAATGCACTAAGGTGCATCAATGCCTGAATGCACATGTCTAAATGACATGAGAGGAAGCTAAGAGTATATATATATATACAGAGTGTCCATAAAGTCCGTTGTCACCCCGTGTATCTTTGAAACGACTGCGAATATGTGGAAACGCAAAAACACGTCCTTCATTATTTTGAGGGGTTTGAATTTTGAGTTATAAAAGTTCCACCACATACCCCCTGAAATAGGGGTAAGGGGGATCAACTTGAAAATTTCAAATGACAAAGGGGGTCGAGTAATATATCGTTTGAAAGGTCTCGACAACATAAATATTTTGCCGAACGTTTCAAGTCGCTATGTTGACCACATCCAAAATAGCGGCGATCACATTTCGTGTCCATAAAGTCCGTTGCCACCCTGTGTATCTTCAAACCGACTGGGAATATAAGAAAACGCAAAAAAAAAACGTCCTTCATTATTCTAAGGGACTAACATTATTAGCTATAAAGATCCACTTCGTGTTCCATAGGAGGAGTAAACGGAGATCAGAGTCTACGTGAAAATGTCAAATGACAAAAGTGGTTAAGCGATACCTAGTGTCAACGGGTTTGACACAAGAAGTAATTTGGGGAAACCATAAAATTTCAAATTGTTCCATATTCCAAATGGCAGTAAGATGAAAGTTCTAAAACGAAACTTTTATTCTTCACTCAGACAGCAAGAGGTCTAGAAGTTACTCTTCACACCAAAATATGTATCTAACTGTTGTGATCATGATTTTTTTCGAAGTTCTAACGTACCCCAAGTAAGCTGCTATGTTAGTCCCATAGTTTTGTAATGCTAGGATCATTTCGAAACATTTTCTTTTTCTTTAATTTTCTTTATCAGAGTTTGATGATGAATGTAAATTGTCAGCGTTTTGCAGAGGTTCTAAATTGCTGACAATTAGTTTTCCAGCGTGTTCCTACGTACATATGCCTTAACCACTAAATAGTGTCTTTCCAGTTACACTTTGCTTATTAAAGTTACACGCGTTGAAGTTATTTATCTATAGGTTAAACACGTAGAAACTATTTAGTGGTTAAGGCATATGTACGTAGGAACACGCTGGAAGATCGCGAAAGATAATGTTTATGTTAAAATATAATAACAAACATTAATTTCCTTTCCTCTTTACGAACTGATAATATCGTGCTCGGAGTTTCAATAAACTCTGCACAGTCATCCGATATCGCAATGTGCATTGTCAGTAAACATATACAGTTTTCCCCTTTCTGTCCACATCAAGGGACTATTGTTTTGGATGAAGATGTACATGTACTCAATCTTGACATCCCTGCCAACTAGCAGTGTTACCAGAATGACACAAGTATCAGAATTCGACAAAATATCTGACATTTGCATTTCATCGGGCTATAGATAATTTCAGACTGTGCAGGAGTCGGTGAAATAAAGGTCTACACTTCTATCCTAATTCGACGGTTACTACAGCATTTCCTAAAAACAAAGTTCCGTAAAGGTAGGTGCAAAATTAAGAAAAAAATCCTTCAGTATAAAGCGAGCTGAGTATTAACAATATTTGATAAAGCCATAGGGTATATTATCAAATAACAGAGTGTTCTCCACGGCCAAGTAGAAAGATCACCAGCACCACGGGCCAGCGTTTGAGAAACAGTGTACTAGAGAGTGTGTTTGTGTTGGGGAGCAGGGGGAGGCGAAGAACATATAGCTTTCTATAACCAACATCACGTTTATCAAATGTTATTTAAATATTAATTTGTATTGTATTCTTTTGGCTACGGTCCTTTTTGCCACCCTGTCTAAACATACATGCTACCATGACATTCACGATGAAGAAGAGCTAACCAGATGGGAAGTCCATTATTCCGAAGCTACGACCTCCTAGGGCTTCCATTAGCACTCATTGCGACTGTCCTCGTTAGAACATTTCTAACCACTCTTCCATGATCCAATCACGAAACTGCATTATTTTTTTCTTTATTTTTTTTCTTTCGCAAAATTGCTGAAAATAGATACCGGATGATCGGATTACTTGCAACGTTCTGCATCACATTGTCAACTATTGCAAATACGACCCTGTTTTTTTTTTATCTAATATACTTTCCAAACACAAAAGAATTCAATATGGATATTGTATTTTAGGATCTAAATATTTTATTAAACATTAATTTGCAGCTTTAAATTTCAAAGGAATAACGAAACGTCATTTTTAATTTCGGCAGAAAAAAAAGTACCCCCATATTGTTCACAATCTCCATACTTATGTTTCACTGGTCTACAGATGATTTAATATGACGACTTGTTGGAAGTATACGATAATATAATTTACATTCTCAATATGATGATAATATTTTATTTTATTATTTGTTTAAAGTTTTGCAAACGTCTAACATGAGATTCTGAGTTTCGAGGAACCGGGTGGGATTTAGGTGGGCTCTGAACCAGCACGTTCAATGTACACTGGAATTCGTAGAAAATGAGCGATGAAAACTTTTTTTCAAATTCTTACAAGTTGCCAACATCGGATTAATATATACCGCAAACACAATGTATGTATACAACGTTCTTGCTCAATCTATATCGTATATTTATTTGGTGTTGTTAAGTCGCGTGCTAATTTAAATATATACGTTGTGGACCATAGATTACAAAAATCTAAAAAGCAACGGCAACAAGTTTGTCGGTCCCTTGCTTTGAGTTTGCCAAACTTTGATATTGTGTTGAATTTAATGAGCAAGCATCAATCAAATTTGTTGCAACAACATAAGCGACTTACTTGTTATAATTAACCTAACTCAAGCTTGTAGGAGCAAGCAGTTATTGAAATGTGTTCCATTATAGTACCGCTGTCCAAATCCTATCACATGCCAGAACGGTTTTGTCGTAAGCTAGAATTCGCGAACTCCCACTGTTTGACTACAGGCGTCTCTTGCGATCTGATTAACTAAAAATAAATAGCGATTGCAAAGTGAGCTAGGAACTGTGGTTGCGTGGTCTGGTGACTATAGTCTAAGATTGGTATACCAATGATCTACGGTTCGATCCCCACTCAGCGCAACGATTTTATCTTTTCAACAAGTACATTATGTTCTCTTTCTTGTCCTGTCAAGGCTATTTCAACCTTCATTCTTGTAAACTAGACTGCTTGATTCAACCTTGTTTAAACCTTCTTGGCTTGATCTACTAAGCTTGCATGAAGTTGTCACGCTTGTCAAAAGTAAGTTTGATTCACTTTGGAGTTAGGTCAAGATTCACATGTGGGAACTTACATTTTATATTTGGGTTGGTCTGCGATAAATAAGAACTCGGCGGGCTTCAAGTAGTCCGTAAGCCATGGTTTGACTATTTCTAATACATAACATGAACTCACCTGTGGGATAATTAGAAGTAAGAATAAAAGAAAAAAATATCGAGTTCATCTTTTATATAAATAACAAAATTTGGTGTACCAAGACGAAATCGTCAAATAGCAAGTACTACAGATTTTGAGTCAGGTTACCGTAAATACAATAATGTAAGCTTACACAGTGTCAAGGAAGTCTTCTTAATATGGAAAATTTGTTTCTCAGTTTCACCATCCTTCAGCCACATTCTTGTCCAGTTCTTTACGTGCAAGAAGTGTTCACAGCAGACTTCAAATAAGCTTTAAGCTAAGAACCAGCTTAGGCACAAAAAAACTAAATAAAAATTAAGTTATGAAACTGCTGGTGAATACAGACCTCTGATATAAACGACATGACTGATCTCTGTAAAGCTAGTGGACGATTTACAATTCTGACGGTCGTAGTATTAAAGTAAAAGTGTTGGTTGTGACGACATCTTTCATGTTCTTGCATGGGTGAAAGTATGGTATTTTTATATACCAAAACTTGATATACTATGACAATTTATGTACTTTGCAAAACACATTTATGTAGAAAAAGATGTAGAATTTTTTCTGTTCGAGTAATAAGCGAAACATTTATTAATTGTCCCAAAATTGAATTGAATTAAATTTGTTTAAGGCCTTGAGGCAACTTTGGCTTAGGACGGATGGATGTTGATGGGATGAATAGGTAGAATGAAGAAAGTGGGAGGAAACGGGAGAACACCCAGAAAACCCACGTGCACGGTATTTGTACCACCACAAAACTCACATGGCATGAGTAGGGATCGAACCGACGACTCCTAGCACCAGAGGTGAGCGCCCTGCCATTGTTTTTAAAGTTTCGCCCCTACGCGGGCTGTTTTTACTTGTTATACATGTCTACCTTGTTCCACTTTTGTGTAACTTGTTTTTTTCTTAAATTTAATTTAAAATCACAAACATACATGCTCGAGGCTGGATTCGAACCCACTATCTTGTAGTCCAAAGTACCATTGAGCCACCGCGGCCCAATTGATCCAAAACAAACAGTGAGAAATAATTTTAGATCTTCGTATGCATTCTACGGCTTCTCTCTTCACAATTACTTGCCATGAATATGCACGAAATTTGATAAGCACGTGATTAGTGTTGTAAAAATACGTTTTTTCCTGTGAAGTTCTTTTTCAGTTTTATCATGTTTTTTTTTAAATGTCGTTTTTTTTACACAGCAGATAATTAATGAAATCAGCAGGATTGGAGTTAATCCTTCACACATTCATTCCAATTTACTATTGCTTTGTTTTCCAGCAGTCTTACGACAAATGATAGGACTATTTATGGATTCACTGCCACATTGCTATACTTCCTATGCCTTCACCCTGACAAACATGAGGGATTAACTAAGGACATATGGACTGACGTTATTTGGTATAGTTTGTAATAAAATACTAATAAACTTCCAGGGAACTGAAGACATATTTTGAATTATAGAAAGAATTTAAGTTCCTAGAGATAATAGAACTTCGAAGACATCTTTATTGTAAACTGAAAAACTATGAATTCTTTATAAAATATGCTCTCATCCCGTATATACAATACGTTAATTTCTAACAACGGTATTATTCAAGGAAGATATATATTTTTGACCATAATTACGGTCCGCAAAAATAAATTATCTTTAGCTCAAAATCCTGGAAATATCTGCTTCCCAAAATGCCTGCTTCTATCCAAGGGCAGAGGTATATGCCAATACCTCTGCCCTTGGATAGAATAAGCCAATCATAATACATACTTGCTTCTAAAGTAATAATTTGCGGGCCCCAATATTAGGTCTTGTATTCGCACTTCTATTTTCAATTTTTAAAAGTACTGAACAATCCATAATAATACTAAAATTTCGGAAACCTAATATTTACTAACGTCTATGAAATTAATTGATCCAGATTTGGATTAGTTCATTTGATACATATTCTTAATTATTATTTAGGCAGCTTTGCAAAATTATTATTCTCATTTTTCTGTTATTTTTAAATATATTTTAAATAGGGACATGATTACTAATTTCTCTCAAAAGAGATTTGAAGTTGGGTTCCTTTCTTCTTGGCTTGTTAAGCTTTCTGGTGTTACTTCGTCCGTAAGTAATATTTTTTTGCAGGTCCCCAAACTCACAAAGTCATGAAAAATGAAAAAGTTCAAAATCCGTGAAGGCAATTGATAAATAAGAATTATCTTAAATCTCTCTGAAAAACGCTAAAGATCCTAATAATAATAATAATAATAATAATAATAATAATAATAATAATAATA
>JAGDQP010000808.1:14518-38471 GCA_022664845.1 Lepisma saccharinum
TAATAATAATAATAATAATAATAATAATAATAATAATAATAATAATAATAATAATAATAATAATAATAATAATAAAAACAATAACAACAAACATGTTCGATATCTTTAGAAGTTTCAGTTGCAATATAAGAGCCAGTTTCTCCAGAGCCGTTGAGTTCTTTCAACAACATGTAGATGATGTCAACGAGGAACAAGAAGAAATGCCTCAGCAAAATATAAAGAATATACCAATCAGAAAATGTAATGACTGTTTTCCATACTTAAAGAGAAAGAAGAAAGAGAAGAAGAACTTATAGTGTATGTAAGAAGACTATATTCTACTTATTAGACATATTTCTTTAACACACATGAGAAGATTTGTAGACAAGACTATTCTACTAATTTTATTCATTAATACAGTCGTACATTTCGTAGTTTTGGTTGGTATTATTGGAATTGTTCATTCACCTCACACAGAAATGAAACATGAAAATGAAATAATGTCAATTCTATGCATTTTATTTCTATATTTTGAGAAAAAAGAATTCAATGACCGTACAAAAAAATGTGTATTGTTATCTAACGTAAGACCATTAATGTTAATTAATTACCTGTTAGACAGTGTTTTAAAACTCAGTACATTCTAAAACTAGTCATCTGTAGGGTCGTAAGAGCAAATCCAAGTTTGTTTTGCGCCGTGGGAATTCACACAGTACCTCTGATAGATGAAATTTCTGTAGGTCCTCACCAACAATTGGATTGTAGGTCTTGTAATCCAGGAAGTAGAAACCTGACTTCTGTATAGATCAGTTTTGAAATAATCAAGCAAAAACAACACACGCTGCACACCATATAACGTTTTTTTTTTTATAGTGTAAGTTAGCCATGACTAATTTCACATAAATGTCGTTCTTCGACAACATTGACTCTTCCACGATCAATGTTTGTTAAAATATTTTCTTTCTACAAATTTCGACATCCAACACATCCTTTGATGGATGTACTATTACTTGCCTTTTAAGTGTACCTGAGTTATTGAAACTATTTGAAGTTTGGCAGTGTCATACAATCAATCTCTTTACGACATCAAATAGTCACACTGCATAAATTACCAACGTAATGAACAATGAATCTCACACGGCGGACAGTGAGACATCTGACGGTCCTTATTCAAAGATGTTGGACTGTCCGATGATACTGATAAGTCACTGCTAGAAAATTTTATACTGCCCTCTGAGTTCAGATTTCATTTCAGTAATTTGAATATTATGATTATTTCGATTTTATTTTGTTTTACTTTCGGAATGTAAAGTTCATCCTTTATTTCACGTTCATCAAGCTATTAACAATTCCTCCCCCCTAGAAACTACAAAGGCAATGAGGTTCGGAGGAAGTATCTAGAAGGTGCCTGGTAATTTCCCCTCTTTCCCCCTTCAATTACCACACTGGCTATCGGCATGTAACAGTATGGGGTTCATTTAAAAAAATGAATTTTACAATAGGGTGGCAACGCTGACAACTGGGTGCTTGGGTAAAGGGAACAACCACAGTAGCTTTCGATTGTGTAGAGTATGTATATTGAAAGCTTGCTGCGGATACGTCGAACTGTAAAGAAGTAGTTTTTTTTGTTTTTTTTACAGTTGATTGGTGACACTGTCAACTGTTGGAGCTGAAGTACCTCTATGACGCGTTACAATATATAAATGTAAAGTTTGGTTCTAATATGTTCAACGATATGGAAGAAATTATAAAAAAAAATACTTTCTGAAATTGGTTGGCAACACTGACAACTGTAACGCCGGAAGTACCCACATGAGTGTCCCAGTATGTAATGCACATGCCAAATTTTGTGTGAATCAATGCGGATACGTCCAATGGTAACAAATATGAAATCTAGATTTTTTTTAATCGCTAGGAAACCCTGACAAACTACGATGCCTGGAGTGCCTGTATGACGTCCCACTAATGAATATGTACGTCAAATTTAGTGTAAATCAATGCACACATGTAGATTTGAATTAATAAAGGCATTTCTATAAGTTAAATTTAAAATAGGCTGGTAACACTGACAACTGAGACGCCTGAGATCGGGACACCCAAAACTTTCTTTTATTATGTTGAATGATGTTTAAGCTAAGTTTGGCGCAGATACGGTATGGAAGAATTTAATAAAAAATAAAGTTTGCAACACTGAGAACTGGTCAATCCGGAATACCTCACATGAACCCCCTAAAAAAAATTATTGGTAATCTATGGTTTAATTTGTGTTGTATTTCTTCTTAATTGCTTATGTAAAAGCAATACTTGCTTAAAAAGACGTTAGGAGTATTATAATTGCTACCTTAAAAAAAATGTAATTTAGAAAAACGAACTTTTTTTTATGTATTTGCAACACTGCACGCGATTAACAATAAATCTAATGTATATATCCTGTTAGGTCTTGTTGTGGCCAAGAAGTTAGCGTGCTCGGTTCCTGTGCGCGTGGTCACGGGAACAATTCACACCGGGATCCAGTGAACGGAGTGGTTCAGAGTTTTAAGAGCTGTAATACAATCCTTGGATTATATTGAAACAAAAATAAAGTGTATTTTCTGTTCATCACAATTTTCTTTACGAATGAGGATTGTAGATGGCAATTAAATATGTTATCTCTTACAAAGGACATAGCAAAGAAATCTTTAAGAATATCATTTAGCAGTTTCAATTAGTTTTAAAATTTAAAACAACGTCTTTCGCTATCTTTAGTTTCTGTCCGATTTTAGCACAACCTTTAAAATGTCAAATAGGAATTGTTGTCAATAAGGAACGGAAATAGGTAACTTGAATTATAAAATTTCCACAACAGTTGTCCTTTAGATTTTCATTGCGTTGTGGCTTGCACCATCCATTTTAACGTAATTTTAAAACTTTATTTAAAATGGTAAGAATTTCATCATTTAAGACTACATTTGGAATTAAAATGCGATTAAGTTCATTCTGTATATCCTTACGTTTAGGTCATATCAATTACCTACTAATATTATACATATTACCATGTTGTCGGAGTGACACGTTTTTAAGCATTTATTTTTGTGACAAGGTAAACATACTCGTTAGTGCACGAGTTTTGTAGAAATAAGTATCAAATTAATTTTGGGGTTACTAATTAGTATGGTGATGATCACCCATTTCCTAATTGCGGCATATTTTAGAAGCTACATAGTTTTAACCTTTTTACGCCAACAGTGAAATGGAAGATATTTGTTTAACGGTGTTTGTTACAGCCCTTAATTGTCGTATCGCTTTCGATTATATCTCATTTGAAAGATAATTGATAGATTCACAGTATGTAATACTTTATCTCCACTCAAACAGTTTTTTGGGGAAACTCTGCGAAGAAACATATTTTGATTTTCTAACTTTAGCTACATCTGGCAACCCTGACCTTGGTCAGAGAGTAATAAATCCATAGAGTTAGGAATATAAATAGAGGGAACCTTAGGCTGTTTTGTTGGAGAGGGGAATGAAGCCAAGAGACGAAAGGGACGAGGCATTTCGGCCATATTAACTGGTCCCATATTTAAAAACCCTCTTTTCCGAGTATTGCCTCTCTGAGGTGCACTCATCCTCCCACCGAAAAAGGCAATCCTCACAGTACTCGGTATAGAGGGACTCTAATGGGGCCACACAAGATGGCTGCCGATGAACCGAATTTGGCTTCATGTGATGTCATGTATGTTCTCTCTATTTTCTTTCTAACTCTATGAATAAACCTTTCTTCAAATGTTAACGTAAAAGTGCCGAGCGTGTTGCCAGTAGATAACGAGAAAAATGTTTAGGATTGTCGGATGTAGTATTTTTCACCCAAAATGCATTACTTAGCCCGTTTCTGTGAACCACAAATTGTCTGCTGCTGTTGTTGTTTCTGGTTCAAATCTGATTGAACTCTAAATTCAGAATATGTAACTTATTTTGTCCTTTCAAACCATTTACTGGGATAAAATACGTGAACATAGAAGATAATTAGGCCAGCTACCGTATTTTTGAGACCGAATATTTGTTAATAAACGTTTGCGATAGACGTTCGGTTTAGGTTAGAGTGAGATCTCCAGTTCCGATCAGAGATGAAACCAGGTCACTTTTAATGACCCGCCCAGACCTGAACATAGGTTACCCGGCGACCCGGATCGAAACTCGACTCGATTGACCTGGTCTGGGAAAAATATTAACTTCGAATTGTGACATCGTATTTTTCGTGCTCCGGGGTGTGTGTGTGTGTAATGTCTCCGGTCCTGGTCACCCCCTGACAGAAACACTGTTCAAACGCAATAAAAATAATTAAAAATTCTGTTTACTTTTCTTCGGATTACCGGGTCTAAATCGGGTCACCGGGTCTGCAGCCTAGAACCATGTGACCCGGTTCCAAACTTGACCCGCTGACCCGTTTTAGCTCTGGTTGCGATAATACCAACGTATCAAAATGTGTTATTCTTCTTACTAAGGTTCACGAGATGTTGAAGTTTAAATAAAATAAGACTACTTGGATGAAAATATTAAAATAGCACATTTAGTGATTATATATGCTGTAGTCCTAGGGCAAAATAAAAAAAAAGTGCAATATATCAAAGTACGTAAAAATTAGAAATAAAAATTACATTTGTTGGGTAACTTACATTCCATTCTAATCCAAACTCCAGAACGGTTTCACGTAGAACTAATGACAATACCATATTCTTTCAGTTTCACTAAAGACTGTATAGTTTAGTAAGGGCAAACTCAATACTTCTTGTTCTCCCTCCCCTTCTCCGTCTATTTTGTTTTCGCGTAACAAGATCCAATCTTCCTTATTACACGCATGTTATCAGGCAGTAAGACAAATGTTGGAGTTACATTCGTAGTTAAGAAAATGATAACCTAACATAATATGTTATAATCAAAGAGATAATAATTGTTTCCTGTAAATATGTATATAAAGAACAAGCCTTAGCAACGAATATAAATAGTTAGATTGGTGTATTATTAATATCTAGGCCATCATAAGATACATATGTGCTTGTGTTTTAAGAACTCGAAAAAAGTAGTTCTAACAAGGTAAGTATAGGATTTATCAACGTCAATTTTCCGACCCAAAATAAATATCTGGTGTAGTAAAAAGTAATCCATTATTTTGCCAATAGATGGCTTCAGTGATCTGTATCTCGCGTTGTATAAGTCCGATCGGGTTCAACGAGATGGCGTTCAAACGATGAGATTGCGTACTACAAACACTGTTCAGATAGTTGTGATGAGTTGACTCAGTGTTGTGTGAGCGCGCGTCAAAATGGACACTAGCAAAGAGAAAATACGCTATATTTTACAGTTTTTCTTCGATAAAGGCGAAAACGCAAGCCAGGCGGCTGCAAATGTGAATAGTGTTTATGGTCCTGATACTGTAACAGCCAATCACGCGCAATTTTGGTTTCGTCGATTCCGTTCCGGTAATTTTGACGTCAAAGATGTACCACGCACTGGAAGGCCAAGTGTCGAAAATGTCGATAAAATCATGGACATTGTCGCGTCCGACCGTCATGTAAGCACTGTTTCGATTGCCCAAGAGCTAAACATTGCACAAAAAAACGTGTGGAACCATTTGCATAAGGCTGGATACACAAAGAAGCTTGATGTATGGGTGCCACACGAGTTAACCCCAAAAAACCTCATGGACCGAATTTCCATCTGCGAATCGCTGCTGAATCGCAACAAAAGCGACCCATTTCTGAAGCGGTTGGTGACTGGTGATGAAAAGTGGATCACTTACGACAACGTCACGCGAAAACGGTCGTGGTCGAAGCGCGGTGCGCCGGCGCAAACGGTGCCCAAGCCAGGATTGACGGCCAGGAAGGTTTTGCTGTGTGTTTGGTGGGATTGGCAGGGAATTATCTACTATGAGCTGCTCCCCTACGGCCAAACCCTTAACTCGGAACTATACTGTCAACAATTGGACCGTCTGAAGGCAGCAATCGCCCAGAAGCGCCCAGCTTTGGCCAATAGGAGAGGCATTGTGTTCCACCAGGACAACGCCAGGCCACACACATCGATAGTGACTCGCCAGAAGCTCCGGGAGTTTGGTTGGGAGGTTCTTATGCATCCACCTTATAGTCCGGACCTGGCACCGAGTGATTACCATCTGTTCCTGTCCATGGCGAACTCGTTTGCTGGTGAAAAATTCGCTTCAAGAGAGGCTTGTGAAAATCGACTGTCTCAATTTTTTGCCAATAGGGACAAGGGCTTCTATGAGAGAGGCATCATGATATTACCTTCCAAATGGCAACACGATATCGAACAAAACGGCGCATATGTGACCTAAATCTGATCACTCTAACTATGGTAAGTCAAGCCTTCAATGTCATGCAAAAATAATGGATTACTTTTTACTACACCAGATAATATCTGAAACCAAGTACGCGTGTATAGTGCAACACATGAATATATATATTTCAAGTTTATTTCCTTACCTCCAAATGGCCTTTTATTGAAATCTTTTTTTTTTAATTTGGACTCTGTATAACTTTGATAAACTTAATACAGAACGAAATTTAATTATAACTTTTACAAAATAGCGTTGCATTGTGCTCCATAGAGTGACTTGAATTTTTGGAGACCTGTGCAAGGAACTATTATTTAAGACCCTTCCTTTTCTTAGCGCCTTTCTATCAGCATCTCGTGCATGAAATTTCAGTAAATTCTTGCCGATTGTAGAAACCACACACACCAAATGTATGGAGAACAGGGTTGCGAAATTTCTAAAGCGGAGATTCTCTCCAGGCTGCGTAAGAATTCTCGTCGAGGCTAAAAAAAAATTTCCTCACTTTTACCACCTCTGAGAAGTTGTAGAATCGAACTTACAGGCGACTTCGCTTATCATGGTTGTTGCGTTTCGTATCACGTAGACTCAACAAACCACATGCAGTAATTTGGTGTGCTCGCATGGTTTTCGTAACATGGACTTCTTTCAGAAATGATTAAGTCAGAAATGCCACTGTAGTCACTCCGCCTTTGCTTTTTCCAGTTTTTTTTCTGTCATACCTGACAAATGCCCGGATGGTATCTATTAACTAGGCCTTGCCCGACCCTCTTCCAACATCATCTTCCCTACATCATCACGGCCTGAGCCTGAGGTGCCTAAATACCATAAATATTTAAAAAAAATATCCAGCCTATTCTATCACTGAAGTATTATACTCAAAAAACCTGTAAGACATTTTGTAATGTCAATTTTAATATATAATCACCAAGCATTACTATAAAATGGTCTCTCTGAATTCTTCACGTTATATCCATTGCACTTCACTGGCGATTTTTTAGAGAGGTTCTTCACAGGCAATAACAGGTCCATCGTCTAACACCTACACTTCCCTTTTCACACTACGCTCATTGGATGCCTAATCGTGACGACAGACCTCCCATTGTCGAAAACTTAATGAAGTAAAGCAGTTGAAGACGACCATTTGTTCACTGTTTATGTTATTACCTTCTGCCCTTCTTGAACGAAATACTACACAAGTGTGAGACTGTGCTTCTGTCCAATGACCTACAGACTTTCTCACGCCATTGCAACTCATGGTTTTTGTTACTAAAGTAGAGGTACTTAAGGCATGTCGCGGGTATTCAGGAACGTTTACTACATTTTCACTAGCGGATCCTGCATTCACATCAGTGTAGCTTGCAGGTAGTTTGGGAAGGTCTTTGTTTATCAAAACGTGTTTTGTTTAATGCTTGTTACGTCCCTGTTTGCTATTATCTGGATGCTGAAACAATGAGATGCCTGTCCCGTTAAGAGATCTCAGTGTCAACGTTGAAGTTGGATTATGATTCAAATTGCCTACAGATAATGTTGTAAAAGAACTGATTTTCAGCTACGAAGGACACTCAACTTCTACATCGCAAAAATGTTCGATGTTTTCATTTCCCAAATCGCCTGACAGGCTCACAACACGACCATATAATACAGAGAGGCAAAGCCCATACCTAATATCCACCACCTCTTTTGAATTTAGTTTTGTTATGTATGAAGTGGTCCCTAAAAGAGTGGAAGAGGAGTTTCACGTTCGTTTGGATATTGACTGCTGATGTATCTGCAGTACCCCTTCGGCGACGATCGCATTCTCAGTTGAAGAAATGAAACATCATTTCTTGTGTTTGTATACCACCAAAAATCAGTTCAACCAAAGTAATTAGCGAAACAGGTATAGTTCTTTTTTGACAATCTATTTCAAATGACTCTTCACAGGCTCATAGCTTCACATTCGGATCAATTGCACAAGCTACTCGTGTGTTAGAGATTGGCCAACATCCTTCTGTGCATCCAGAAGGATATCACGGGCTTCTGAATGAGCGTGGAGCTTCAGAATATTCTCTTTCAGTTGAGTTGAATACACGGATGATGGATCACCTTGTAATAGTTGGCGTTCATAGTAGACTTTTGACGTGGCTTAGCTTAAAAACTGTCACTCTTCATTAATAATTTTATGTACGAAATCAACTCTGCAAAAGCACTCGGGTGCACTGTCCCTTTACCGACTTCTGAAAATAGAATATGTTTTTGTTATACAGGGATATAACGTATGAAGGAGCTGTGAAAAGTTTATTAAATTTTTGTTGCCTTAAGTGACATGCAAAGACCCATCACAGTTCATTCATGGCGCAATAGGCTGACAACACTGACTATTGGGAGGTTTGAAGGGCGTTGAACCCCACAGTCGTGTTTGTAGCACATTGATAAGTGTTCATGCCGAATTTCATACATATACTTTAAACAGTATAGGAAACCTTTGGGAAAATTGAATTTTATAATAAGATGGCAATACTTGTAACTGGCGTACTTGGAGTTCTGAAACCCTCCACAATTGTTGTTCTAAGTTATCAAGGTATAATCATACTAATATGGTTCAGATGTCTTGAATGGTATAAAACAATTTGTAAAAATTGAATTTTACCATAAGTTGGCAACAGTGTCAACTGAAGTTATTTGGTGCTGGAGACCTACAGTCCTGTATAGGGTATGGAGCAGTATTCATGCCAAGTTTTCTGGGAATTCGTTGAACGATTTAAGAGCCTTTGTAGAACAAAGAACAATAATATGTGACATGATCCAGCCAGGTACAATGAGTTCCTTTTTTTCTCACCAAGGAGCAACATGTTATCAAACCGCAGTGTCACCTACCACTAGGTTTGAAAACCCAATCATTCGACAATCGCAAAATTGCCGAAACCTAACATCAGAAGTACAGAAAACTAATTTTATTTATAGTTGATTACTGTAAGAAAATATATTTTTCTTTCTTGAAATTACTATCCACCATTTTGAAAACTAGCCGCCATTTTCGGTGAAGAGAATATTTTAAAACGCATGTACGTAAATAATCTAGACTGGCCACAACAGTACAAAGAGCTTGTTTACCAGATTTCAGGTTGTCAGCGGAAACTTTAAGACATTCATTCCTTTAGTGTCCAGTATTTACTGTCGGCCATTTTGAAAATTGGCCACTATTTTTAAAATAGGTGGTTTTCAAAATGCTTCAGTATTTAAAGATGACTAAATAAACACAAAGAACTTTTATACCAATTTTTTTTTAAATTTTGTTTAAGGCCTTTAGGTAATTTAACAAGTTTTATGTTGACACATCAAAATATACGTTGTTTTATTATTCTGTCACTGTCAAACTACCCTTTCCTACAGGTATAATGTTAAAATTTGCTATCTTAATAATAAGGAACTTGTAGTTACAATTTCTTTCTATGTCTTTTATATATTATCTTACAGTGAGAACCCACGAGAACTAAATAAATAACTCTTCTGAGAAGAAAAATATTCAAGATCGTCACTGACTATATTTATCTGAACGAAAGGGGAAATTGTACAATAAGTAAAAATATCTTTGTCCAAGATTCTTCTCTAAAGAATTCAAAAATTTTAACAAGCTAGAAAGAAATAGTCTAGCCATCTTCTGGGAATATTTATTTACATCTTTTCTCAGCATAATTCATAAGAAAGCAGTTTCTCATTTCACATTTATCAATTGGCTGAAATTTACGGCATAAAATTACTATACGAAAAAATTGACGTTTATAATTTCATGTATCTATGTTTAAATATACCACATCGGAAAATAAAAATTGCGAATCTTTGTACTTTCACGCTAGATTTCTGCTACGTATCCGACAGAATTTGCCAACGAAGTAAAAACATGACAAATTTTAAACCCCTTCTTTGTTCTTCTTTTATGACCAACCCTGGACACTAATTATTTATTGAGGCTTTGAACCTCATCAAAGCATAATCTGATTTGCATGAAACTATATATTATGTTTTTCTTGATTCAAGAATACTCTACGATTAACCGTTCGGGAGGTATTGATCTTTCATTGTAGCAAATAAGGAAGCATGTATTATCCACGATCAGTACCTACCTAGGTATAATCCAAAGAAATTACCCGTATTATTACGATAATATTTAGGTATTAATATCTCTTGAAATAATTTCCTGATTATAATATTGCCTTTTGATACTTTCACATTTAGGTGAACACACTATACACCCAATGGACTACTGCCAGCGTCAAATACCAACCATGAAGTGGGTGAGTTCCCGCCTTTTTCATTTTACGTCAATTACTCAAATTTCAGTAGAGGAAATTAACTTTCACAGACCAAAGTTCGTTTCGTCCTTCAACAATGAATACAATTAGTCTTAACAAAATATTAATAGTAAACTCAGGATTGTGTGCAGACACTTTTGGGACAGAATAATGTCGCAATACTGTGTGTCCCATTGGTCCTGTTACATCCTGTATAAATGCATTCTAGTTTCTGAAATTTTGTACAAGATATAATGTGACTCACCTCCTTTGCTGTCGTCCGTTTCGATTGGCTGTTTCAAGGCCGTGATATCCCTGAAAGTGAGCAGGAAAAGGACCACAAGGTCCCTCTCGTTCTTGATTGGCGCGATCTGAAGCAGCAACCATAGCGGCGTCTCTGAAAATAAGGTAAGAGGAAAATTAGACAATTTCCACTGCTTCTAGAATATTTGAATATACAACCTTAAACCATGATTTACTGGAAGACAATACAGAAAGTGGCGTGAAACTCAAGTTCCTGTTGTCTTGTGAAAATCAAGTACTTTTAACAGATGAGCTAATAAAATCGTCCTAGAGGCATTTTTCGAAGTGGAAAATAGATGGCTTATTCGAAAGAACTTCTGGTATTAAATAACTTAACAAAGAAAAGGAAATAACATACTGCAATTAATCAATTAAAGGGAAAATTAACCAAAGTCTGAATCATGAAGACAGAGTAGTCGAGGGGGTTAGTTTATTGAATTTTCACAAAGCTTTTAAGTTAAATTCCACATGAATTACATAGTTCTTTCTTAAGTTTCTTGGGCAGCAGTGTAAACCTTTGTACTATTTTAATTTTTTTTCCCAATAATGTACCTTGTGATAAAGAACTCAGATTGAAAAAGCTGTATTTATGATTTCCTCTCTCTTGTATGTACATAAATAATTTACTACCCTGAATAAAATTCCATTTTTTTAAATACAATAAATAATGAATAATTTGATACCGATTATTGAAGAGAAAAGCGATGTTAGGATACTTTATCTGATTGTCTGTTGTTGATTGCGATCTTCCATGATCTTTTTATTTCAAAAATCTAATTGTGTGCTATTTCCTTTTAGTTATGTTTTTTTAATTGAACATAATCTACCAAATGAGTGTTCTAAGTTTTCACTTTAGCAATATTACAGTAGATTTACTACCTAGCCACCGTAGCTCAGCATCTGGGAAGTCGTGGGTTCAATCACAACGGCCGACCATCCTGACTGAGGCTTTTCCAGGGGTTTTCCCTCAGTTACACCGGACAACTCCCGAGAATTACACATTCAACTTAGGCAGTGGCCGACACTTTCCTGTATCCTTTCCCCTCCTCTATCCCGGCCTGAGCCTTAGATGCCGAAAGGTCATAAATAAAATCCAAAATTCAGAAGATTTACTAGTAAGATCTCCTCCATGTTGTCGAACTCACTAAGATACAAAACTAATTACTTTACATCATTGACGCGAAATAAATCACGTTCATTTAAACTCAATAAAGTGAAAACGATACAATTGACTTGTCAACGGAAGCAACAAATATGATTAATTTTCGAAGAAATCCGTTTGAGGTAAGTGTATCTAGTAGAGCTTTTGCTACGTACACTCCAAAACAATGCTTCTGCAGTTACAAACATAACACTGATCAGCAATGGTTTCATAATTTTCATGTGTTCTTTACTAATTCGGATCTCCTGAATTCAAAAATTACGATATACATTTTTTTATCACCCACGGTTTCTTCGTTAATGCATGTATCTGCTTCAAATTCTCTGTATATTTTGGGGTGTACGTGCTGGATTTGTAGGAGATAAAGGCATCCAGAATGTATATGTATAGGACCCAGCAATTCTTATATTTCTTTTTAATTCAAATATTATATATTTTACATCTTAATTCAAATTATCATAATTCAAGTCAACCACATATAGCAATGACATAAGAAAGTTTCTAGTCTCGGGTCTTTGTACGAGAAGACGCTTACCTTTCGAGATCTCTGGAATTCACTACCACAAGTTTATGGATTGGATAAATATCCCGACTGCGGTAGGTCAAGAGAGAGACAACACCTTATGACGACAGCCGACACATCCAAGATATTCTACAAGATGGGCAAGATGAAGACTTATTAATGGAGGTCACCATGATTTGAAACTTTCTACAGGTTTGATGGTTGACATTTCTTTATACGCATTGGCACTTACCAATCTTTTTACCATAACTTTCATTATCTTGAATGATCTGTATTTGGCAAGTTTACAAACTTAGTTACCCGTCTGCTTCCTTTTAGACATCTCCAAATCTCCATTCATGTTATTCAAAAATATAATTTATCTTCAATATCTTTTCTAAAAGTCATGTTTTATTTACAAGTTAGATCTCAATTGTATCCCAGTACCTATCTAATCATTGACAATTTGCATACCTATACATATGCATTTAGCACTATTCTGCGATGTGTTACCTCATTTCAGTTGCCACTGATTGTTTTGAGACCTCCAAAAGTATTACATTCTATTTATAATTGTGTGATGCCTTCTTTTCGGAATACCTATGGTGTGACGAGAAATTACAAATCATTATAATGATTTGTATTTCTGTTTATGTAACTTAAAAAGACTACAATTCCAAGAACCTTTGAAGACATAACCTACCCAAATCTGTGATTCGCCCTGTTCCTCATGGACCAGAAATTAATTTTCCTAAACCGCAAATCACTCTAGACCGCAATCCATTGTCCGAATCAGACAGTAGTAAGAATGACAATGACCGTGAAGATACTGACTATCAACCAGTAGAGTCAAAGTGCACATGAACGTTTTACATAGCCTGTACTGAAAAACTTATTGAGGGTCAGTTCTACAATCGACCGCTAAACTTCTAGTCAGCGCTAAGTTGAGGCCAAGTCTGACTTTGGCCAATGAGAGTACGCAAAAAAGAGTTGGCCTCAACTTAGCGCTTACTAGAAGTTTAGCGGTCGATTGTAGAACTGACCCTGAGGGAACTCGGTCTCCCAAAACAATCTGCAGAACGTTTAGGGTCCAGATTACGAAGCAGAAAAGGTCTAGCTCCTGGAACGTCATTTTACTGGGACCTAAAATGCAAGGTAGGGTAGGTACCAGTCAACACGTGAACTGAAATGCAAGGAATACTGAGTGACTGACTATAGATTCTTCATTGATGCTTCAGAGCTAAGCTTAAAAGCAATTTTACTCCATAATGACAACAAGTACGGAACTGTTACACTTGCATGCATATTTTGTCCAGTTACGTGATGAAAAGTTGCACTAATTCTAATCAAGTACAGAAATTATAGTTGCAGATGTGTGTGTAGGAGGGGACTTCGTTCTGCCGTACACTAGGCGGTTCAGCCGCCGCGATTCAACCGCGCGACCAAATCGCACTGCATTTTTGTGTAAGCGATTTGATCGCTCGATTTATACTACACCTGTTTCATGTTCAGTTCGCTGTCAGCGTTAGCAGAAACAAGATGGTTAGCACCACACAAATGCTATGCATATAAGTACTATCCATTACTTATAAGTAAAAGGAGGCTCCGAAGACGGAGAAGCAAATAGGTTCACCCTTTAAACAAAAAGAAATTCCCTGTCGCTGTAATCGCTGCTCCATATTTTCCACAAGCACCCTTTCTTCTCCACTTCCACAATAAATCTTTCTGTGTAAAACATCTTTACGTTTTCGCAACTAGCAATCGAATGTATTAAAACTTGGCTCCTCGCTACGTTTGTTTTTTTCTCCCCAACATCTAAGAATATATTCCCTTAAGTAGCAAATGAAGACATATTAGAAGACCTCCCCAAAATAATGTAATTTCCGAGAATTGACATGCCTATCACTTCTCGGAATTTCATTTTTACTTTAAAAAAAATAAATCTCAAATTAGCTTTTATTGTGTCCGAAACGAACCACAACAAACGATAAAATTGTAAAAATGTTGATGCATGGATGCATTCAGACAATATCAGACAACACACACACACACACAGCGAGAGAGAGAGACTGTTTTGTTACCCGAGGCAAAGAATTCTTTCTCAGTTCTGACACCTGATCACAAAATAAATCAAACAGAAGTAAAAGATCTTTGCCACTCGGTATTGATCAAACTGTGACAAGTATTTCTAAATAATTGTTTAAAACAACGATAAATTATAGACCTATGCCTGATTTTTTCTTTCTTCCTTGCTCAGTTTCTCACATGTCGTGACAGAAAGAGATTGGCAATAAAAACAACTGTCAACCCTGTTCAAAATCGCGCGACTAAACCGCCTAATGTGCGGTGCTTCATAAGAATGCATGGATATATTTTTTTGCTCCTCCCCCAAATCGCCGTCGGAATCGCAGACATTTCATTTCTCTCGGCGGGTAAATCCTGTCGCTGCGATCAAATTGTCAAGTATGCGGTGCTTCATAAGAAAGCATGGGCTATTTCACTTTCTGTGGTTAAATCGCGGCTGCTGAACCGCCTAGTGTGGGGCAGGGCTTAAAGGTTCAAGGGATATTGATGGGTTTACAAAGGAGATTCACAAAATTCCCTTTTTTCCCAATGCGAATGGAACAGCAGGGCTACGCATGAAATTGGCCAAAATGGCAAATGCTTTAGGTAGGAAAGAAGAACGTCCAGTATCAGCCATTAATTTATTTATTATAAAAGTGTATTGTTACCCCAATTGCACATTAAACTTGGCCTAATAAAGCAGTTCGTCAAGGCCTTAAACAAAGGAAGTGATTGTTTCAAGTACCTGTGTGAGAAATTCCCAAATTTGTCAATAAGCAAACTGAAGGAGGGAATTTTTGTAGATGGAAACTGTTACAACATGAAGAATTCGAAACTACAACGTGCACAATTGAAAGAGACTTCTGGATTGGATTTAGCAATGTCAACACCAGCTATCTCAACACAAAGTTCCTAATTACGAAGAAATAGTGAATCGCTTGTTAGCCTGGCCTGGATGCAACATGAGTTGAAGGCCTTTAGACCAATTAGCTCAGGTTGGATGGATGATGAAATAAATTGGCGGAATGAAGAAGCTGGGACGAAACTGGAAAACCCCGAGAAAACCCACTCATACGATATTTGTCCACCGTAAAGCCGACATGAACAGGGATCCAACCGACGACCCCTAGTACCAGATGTGAGCTAGCATTAAGCCTCCGCGGCCTCTGAGAATCGTGGTGCCGTCAATAAGGAACAAGATGAGAAGTTTCATGAAGATATTAAGGAATTCGAAAAAAAGGTATTAAGAAAAGTGGAATATCAAGATGATGGCGGACTTCTGTTGCATTATGAAAATGGATGTAGCTCATGTTACAATATCATGTTGTCTGCATCAAAAAAAGCGTAGTTTTGTGAAGCAGTAATCCAACTACCACGTAAGAATTTACAGGATAACTTGCTTTTATTTAACCAATTGTGAATGAAATTTTCATTATGTGCAGAAAAATTCAAGTGTACAAGAGACGACATGATGATGGTAAATACAAAATTTATTATATCTAACCAACATCTCAGTTGAAATTCGTGAGAAAACGTTATGTCATGGAGAACTAGTTTGTTTTTTTAGAATCAGTGTATTCAGATTGTGTAACAACACGTATTATAATCCAAACCACTCACAAAATGTTTCATTTCGCATACCTGTGTAATCAGAGATTTAAAATTGCGTGATAATTTGCACTAGCGCACGGTTCTAGACAAATAGCCTACCTGGATGGATACCATTTTCTACTTTTAGTGGGTTTTCTAACTACCGATATTCTTAGCCCGTCTGTCCGGGGCGTATCTCTAATGTTAAGGAACTGTGGTGGACTGTACTGTACTTGTCTGTATTAAAACAACGGGAATCTCGTTGCACTTCTTCTTCTATTGTGATAGTGTCAATAGCTTTCTGTAATGACAACTTTACATTAGCTAACAAACGCTTACGAGTATTCTCGTCCAAAATTCCTATTACTATTTGATCACGCATCGAATCTTCCAGTGCGTCCCCAAAATTACATTTGGCCGCTTGTTTCCGTAACGTCATCACGAAACCTTTTGCCGACTGCATAGGCATTTGTTTAAGAAAATGAAATTTATAACGATCCACTATGACGTTAGATTTAGCCAGGTAATATTCCTTAAGCTTGGTGGCAATTCCTTCAAACGTTTGATTTTTAACCACTTCTGGTGCAAATAAATCTCTTAGTAAACGATACTGTTCATGCTCAGTGAAGGAAATGAAGGGATCATTGCTTTTCAGCCGGGATCAACTACATTTCACAGTACGATTCGTACTGCTCCAAGTACACTGCTATATCCATGATTTCCGGGTCAAACTTATCAAACGATGCTTGAACCGACCACCTCGACGCAGTAGCCGACTGCGCCATTTCTGCTGTAATATTTGAAAGTATGTCCAAAGTAATGCAACGAATAATTCTATAACAGCAAAGCTAGCAGTAGCCTCATAAATACCCAGCACCAACAAATATTATAAGTAATAGGTCTTCCCACGTCGAGATCACACATCGTTGTCAAATGTAAAATATACATAATTCGACAAAACGTACGTTAAAAATGCATACATACTTAGCTTATGTACTAGGTACCTTCTGAGATGAAACCTCTTATAGTCCCGTGACGATATTGTAATATATTCAGCATCTATATAACGTTAGTACAATAATTATGAACATATAACTTTCCCAGCACTGAAAAAGTAAAACATCACACAACAGCTGATTCTTTTCACCGTTGCCAGATCTTGTCCATCCTAGCGTAGGAAAGATGCATAACTTGTGACCTCAAAAGTCACCAAACTTACTCCATTTTCTATTACCTGTTGCATGATATATTGTACTACGTATATTGTATATTGTACATGTATTGTATATTGTATACGCTGGTATATTGTACTACGGCTTTTCCTGAATCCACATTGGTATTCCCTTATTTCATTCCGGTTAGTATTTTGCATGTTACATTCAATAGTATGATTGCTCTATAATTTTTACAATACTTTTATCTCCTTGCTTTGTGCAGAGGATGTATTATTCCTATCTGTCTGGCATTTACTTCCTTTCAAATTTGTTGTATTATATCATATATTTCATCCTTTACATTAGGTCTTCCGCATTTTATTACTTCTATGGTTATGTTGTCTTCTCCCCGGGCCTTATTGTTCTTTAGTTTACGAATCATTCCTTCTATTACTTCCTTTGAGGGTACTGCTTCGTCATCTTTCTCATGGTTTTCTTTCTTGTGCGCGTTAACCATCTTTTCTTTATCTATTCGCGCCTGGCGCTTAATCTTGCTCTTCTTCTATCTGTGTCTCATGGTTTAATAATTCTTTAAAATGATCTGCCCATATTTCTACTATTTCCTATTTCTCCTTTGTTGTTTTTGTATCCTATAATTTTTTTTAGCAATATCCTCTTTTAATTCTCTTCTTTGCCGCATAGAACTTCCTAGTTTCATTTTCTTCGTTTAAATTCTCTATTTCCTCTATCATACTTTTTATCATTTCTTACTTCTTTTTGCAAACCTTCCTCGCCTGTTTCCTCAACTCTGTATACTTTTTTCGTACTTGCCCCTTGTCTCTCTTTGTAGCATTTTTCTTCGGTTTACCGTGTTATTATCGGGAATTTCCAGGTTCCTATGTGTATTTGTTTGTGTGGAAAGCTCGTACGTTTTACTACCATTTGATTCCTTATTGCAAACTGGATTAATAGGTTTCCATTTTCATTGTTTTCTGCATGTTGTGTGTTTTTCCTGGTGACTATCATGACTTCTTCTTTACTTCCTAGTTTGGCATTGAAGTCGCCTAGTACTAATATTTTATCATGTTTAGATGTATTTTCGTAAGTTTCCTCTAATTTCTCGTGGAATTCTTCTTTCTTTGCGATATCAGTCTCTTCTGTAAGGGCATGGACTGTGATAAATGTGAGGGTTCTGAATTTGCTATTCTTTCTGATTTTGCTTATACAGAAGGTCTATCCGTCTATATGTGTCCGATTTTAAACCTGCACCCCTGCTCACACAATCGACCGATCCGAATGATTCAAACAGTAACAGGAAGCCAAAACCTTCTAATATCACGCCAAGGTCGCGTGTGTGTTGTGTGAATCATGGTACCCAAGGTGAACCGATTTTGGAAAGGCTACGTGGTAGCACTTTTCCACGCCAAGTCTTCCGTGACACAGATTCAGAAACAGTGCAGGGAAAGTGGGTGTGCATTGGGAACAACAACCATCAAGAACATAATTAGCCGACATAAACACGACGACGTTCCAGCACTTCGTTCACCCACGAAGGGGAGTAGAAAGCGACCGTGTACTGCGGTGACGCCACTTATAGCTCGGAAGTTGCGGCGAATGGCCTTACAGGAAAACCCTCCTCCACAATGTGTGATGGCAAGACGAGTGCACGTGGCACAATCGACTGAGAACCGCCACCTACGTAACAAATTAAAGCTCCGGATGGCGTTTAAAAGTCATGGACATGTCCTTACTGCGGCACATCGGAGGGACAGAAAGACCCGCTCCAGGCGTCTCTATGAACGCCATCTATCCGGAGACAAGTGGAAGTTTGTAGCCACACACGGTGAAGCATGGATTTATCTACGCGATTGTGGCAAAATTCGAGCAGTAACGTACACCCCCAGTGATGCAAAAACCCGTCCTGGCTTCATCCGCCAGTGCAAAGCAAGTTTCTCGAAGGGCTTTATGGTTGTCGCGGGATACTGTTATGAAGGCAAGTTAACGATTCGCCGACTGCCTAGAAACTGTAAGATCAATTCCGCATTTTATCAGCAACATATTCTCACACCAATTTATACAGAAGGTCTGTCCCGTTTGTATGGAAATGCAGTAAATCAAGTCCGTGTGCATATGGATAAGGCCTCATCACATACATCGCATTCTACCCAGCGATTTCTGCAACAGATGGCGACAGACACCAGCATCCAGGCTATTCCCTTCCAGGAGATACCAATAAAGTCCCCTGATGCGAGTACCATGGATTTTTGCGGGTTTGGCCCATTGAAAAAGCACTTGTCGTGTCACCACTGTCCGTGGCCTCTGGAAAGACTGCCAGGAGGAGTGGCTCAAGATTCCCTTTTCTGTGCTTCAACGGAGCCTCCTACAATGGAAGTTATGGTGCAGGGCTATTGCCAGGAGACATGGTGCTCACATCGAAGGCAACCGATGATGGTCCCGTGGTTTTTCATAAGGTAGGTGAGACCTCAAAATCGGACACATATAGACGGATCAACCTTCTGTACTCTCGTTGACTGGCGTGTACTGTAGGTAGTATCTTATCTCGTAAATGTTTGCCTATAATAAATGCGGTACCATATGTCCAGTTTCTGTTGGTGTTCCGTTATGATAGAATGTGTAGTTCTTTTTCTCGATTCTGCCTTCTCATCTAATTTCTTCTAATATTTAATTGTTTTTCTATTGCCTCTTCCATTTTGCCGGGTTCTAACATCGTATGTTCCATATTTCTATCCTTATATCCTTCTTCCATTGACTTGTCATCTCCACTTTTCCTTTCCTATTCCGAGGTTCTGGTTTCCGTTTCTGAACAGCTTAGTTTTCCATGGTAGAGTTGTTAGCCCTACTCACAACCCCCAACATGGAGGACCAGGATTTTTCTCTCGGAGTTTCGTCCCTTATCCGTATTGTCCTCGACAGCTTACTCGTCAGGCAGTACCTGGTTATTTCGCAGCGAACCCTCATATCTGAGGACCGTTCTACTATCCGCAACCCGCAGACGCGCCCGGTAGCATTTTCGAAGCATGGACCTTTACGGTCCCGGGAATATACAGTAACAATATTCAGCGTTTCCTCTGTCTTGATTCCTACATGCCGACCATCGTTAAAGCACTCAAATGCAACAAAAAAGAAAAAACAAAATTACTTCATGAAACATACTAAAAAAACTGTTTTCAATATTTCTGCCCCCTCCCCTTCCTTCCAAGTTTCGGGTCTTGGAGGCTACCATTGCTTTTCGTACCACTCACATTACTTAACCACAAAAATGTACACGGGATGTAATTGCGAAACTCACTATTTTTGTTTATAAATAATAACATGAACTAACCCAACCTAAATATAGAAACGAGGGAAAATTTTGTACCTTTATCAGTGCGTCTTTTGACAGATTCTTATAGCTAAATAGCATTTATTTTTTAAGAAGGGCTTTATGTTGTAATACATTTTTCTTTCATAACATTAAGAAATAAAGAGTTGTTAACGCTATCAGAGAAGCTAATAAATGTCACAAAATTTTGAGCAGAAAAAAGAAAAATCTTTCTTGCTAACAAGCTTCTTTTATAGATAAAATGAACAAGTTCGTTTTACTGCCATCTTTAATCCAAAGCCGAAAAGTAACATTTTTTTTGTAATTTGTATGGGCAACTTTAATACTATTCCCTTAATACTCATTAGTTTTAAGAATATGGCCTACATTATTCATAACACATATTATTCTTAACTTAACATTAATACATAATTATGAACAATGGCTTATTCAGAAGTTTCCAATTGGGAGCAACTAGAGTTACGGTCTCTATTCATCAATTTTTCTGTAATTCCTTTTACACTATTGAACTCTTTTAATTTTAGAGGTTATAAGTCTCAAATTTGAGATGTAGATACCGCCTTACGTCCTCAAGACATATTTCACTATTGTTTGACAACCTTCTACTGAATTTATCTCGCATGCAGCCTCTATTAAGCACGGTTATTTACGCTTGATGCTATGTTTGTTTAAACCGATGTTTTTGCCATGTCCATGTCTTTGAACATTAGCTGCATTAGTTCCCTCTTCAGAAGCCATTACTGTAGTTATTTTAAAGAAATTCTGAAATATCCATCGTTAGGGCAGGTCCGAATAATATACTAGTACGATCACTGATTTCGGCAACAATTTCTCCAGCAATTTTACAGATCCAATTCTCGGGATAGAAATAACGCAAAATCAACCGACTATTTTTTTGGCATTGTACTTATAGGAACTGTTGATTCTAATACTACAATGCTTCTGTGGTTGAACAGAGCTATGGACCAGATCTCTAGAACATTGTTGTAAAAATTGCACCGTAAAAACAGTCATTTTGTCTTTCGTATAGTGTGCCACACTGTAAAAAAATGTTTCCACTACAAAGAGGAAAATAATCAGGCAGCTGACTGAATGTAACATTTCACTTACGCAACTATAAAAAAATAAGAAAACCCTTTCACTATACAAGAAAATTTGGTTCTAGTTCCAAATCGGGGGGGGGGGGGGGGGGGGAGAAGCCCAATCTAATCTAAGCTAACCTAACCAAGAAAATTTACGAAGAAAGTAATGAAAGAAAGTGTTTAAAAATCTTATAAATTTATGTTGGCCCCCCGCCCGATACGGAATTTTATCCGAACATTTAAACAAGAAATTACAGAAACGCTATGTTTTGTACAGTCAAATGTTATTTCCAGACAACTATTTCTTTTAGGGAACATAGTTGAGCATCTGTGCAGTATTTTGGGAAAGTAAATATTAGAGAAAAGAAACGACCGAGACGACGTCCAAATGTAAGATGGGTAGATGAAATCAAGCGTTTTTCAGGAGCTACATGGATGAGGATATCAGCAGACCGAGATATGTGGAAAGAAAAGGGGGAGGCCTTCATCCAGCAGTGGATAGAAAACGGCTGAATATGATGATGATGATGATGATATATATATATATATATATATATATATATTAAATGTCACTTAACAAGATCTTACACGCAGTCACAGATTTGTCAGAATTACATTCTGACTATTCTTTAGGCAAAGCTATTCTCGATTTTTAAGTATTCTTCCCGTGTAAATTATTCTCCAGAAAAGTTGTGGTTAATAAACCTGTTCTCTCTGTTTTTGTTTAGACGCTAACCTGCATTGGCGACAAGAAGACGAAACTAAAATAAAACAGTTGAAAAGAAAACAGTTTGGGCTTCGAAATAACAGGAAAAGTTCTGGTAACTTATAATTCCAAATTTAACAAGAACGTTAACTTTATTTATGCCCTTTAGGCATCTAAAGCTCAGGACGGGATAAGGGAGGGAGAAGGATTCGGGAAAGTGTCTTCAGGGCCTATATTAAGTGCCATCCCGGCAGTTACCTGGTGTGAAAAACCCTGGGAAAACCACAATCAGGATGGTCAGCCGCTGGAATCGAATCTAGGACCTCCCGAATGCTATGCCAAACACTCTACCACTGAGCTACGGCAGCTCGGTCCAAATTTAAGAAGAGTCCAACACATTGTACATACACTCAATCCACTTAAAATAGCTTACCATTCCAATTGCATTTCGAACTCGTTTATAACGATACCCGGCGAACTGCATTGATTGTGTGAACTAAATTTTGGCTGTTTTCATTTTCTGTGTGTATGTGTTTTGTGATCACATCTTCCTAAAAAAAAAAGACATGAGTTGAAAACTCAGAGCAGTTCAGCGCATCTTGGTAAAGTACAAGTCGGATAAGGAAAACAATTGCAAAGATAAACCATTAAAGTTTTCCATTGTACAACACATTATCGTAAATGGAAACTTCTGCAAAAATGCATTTTGTTTTTCGCTGAATGTAAAAGCAATGTATACCGAGCACAGTGTACAAGCGGATCTATATATACATGTTAGGTGTGATTAGGTCAATATTTTGAGGACAGACATACATAGTCAACGGTCTTGTTCTGCTCAAATGAATAAGCAATGCAAAACGTAGTGCAGATTAGTCCAAAGGTCTGGATTTGAATAATGAACGGATAGACAGACAGATCGAACGACATTGCCATAGCAAAGTGCCTTTTTTGAAATCATGGAAGTTAGCATTTAGCAAAGTGATAATCAATAAATCTGAGAATACTTCCATCTATCTCTTTATGTGCCTCTTTCTTTATATGTGTGTGTGTGTGTGAAAGAGAGAGATGGGAGTAAGGAGACAAGATAACAAAAGAGAAAGACGAGATATTCACATTAATCGCTAACGAAAACTTCTGAGGACTGGGATAGTGAAGTAGGAAGAGGGTTAACTACAGGCATTCTAAATATAGCTTCAGAGCTGGACTTTCTCAGAATATATTTCCATTCGTAATCCCGTCCCAGCCTCGCTAGAGTAAATCCTACTTCGTCTTCTTCTTTATCCCCCCTCCGCTCGTTTCTTTTCCTACGAAAAGGAAGCGAGAAAGAGAGAGAGAGAGAGAGAGATACCCATTTGTTCTTATTAGACGGAAAACGAGCCACTGTGTGCTCAGTTCGACAAACTTTTCTGTGAATCATTCTCTCTCTCTCTCTCTCTCTCTCTCTCTCTCTCTCTCTCTCTCTCTCTCTCTCT
>JAGDQP010000808.1:38481-69769 GCA_022664845.1 Lepisma saccharinum
TCTCTCTCTCTCTCTCTCTCTCTCTCTCTCTCTCTCTCTCTCTCTCTGTGTGTGTGTGTGTGTGTGTGATGGCTTATTTGGATTTCGAAACCGGTAACAAAAGAGGAACAAACACGGAATCAAATATTTCCTTTGACAATTGAAGAGAATTTCCATGCCAAAGCAGGCATTTCCAGAAATTCAACAGCAAAAATTACCTTTGCACTATTTACTCCTTGGTTTCTCGTCGTAAAATGTACTTTGATGGGGCAATTTAACGATCAGGTTTGATTCTTTGAAAAGAAAAAAAAAAGTATAAAGTAAGATCTGTTCAGAGAACGAGGATCTAGATAAGAAAAACCTTATTATATGTATTAGTATCAGTTATTGCATTTTTTTTTTCAGACACGAAGTCCTGAGATCAAGGTAAGGAAGGAATGCTTGTGTAATGGAAATTGTAATGCTTTTGGTAATCTGAATAGATGTAGTCCACGAGTGTACAGTGTTTGCTCGACGAATACAAATCAACCGCGGATGCACAAAACGTATTGAGGTGTTGTCACATTAGGTAACCAGGTAGTGAAACATTGAAGAAAAAAAATATTTCCGTGCAAAGTGTGTGTGTGATAATTGAAAACTATATTGAAAATGCTTGCTAGAGAACTGGTTGAATTCTTTATTATTATTTTTTTCAGACTTACAGTTCTTTAGACCAAGTGAAGTTGAGATGCATCTGTGCCTTTACACTCATATGGGGTTGCAGGCTAGTATTTATTTTAGGATAAAGAAGTCCATATTAAAAAATATTAAAATATATATATTTTTTTAAAAAATATATAGAAATACATGAAAGTAACAATGGAATATTGTATTGTCACCCAATTTACATCGCTGTGCAAAATTTCATCATTTAATGACGTCGCAAAATGAGTTAAATTAACGTTGTAAGATTTCAGGACACCACGAACTAAAGAATAGAATGTAAAAACAAAATGGTTTCTTTGAAAAAAAAAACATTTTGAAAAAAATGTAAAGTTATGATGGAAGCACTACATCAGGAATCTCTGGATATGCCACTGATCAAACATTCGATTATTTATACAAATTTCGAAATTCTGAATAATTGAATTCGATTTACAGCTTCTAAGTGAGTAAATTTTAAGATCGAATCTAGAGTAAATCTAACGTTTTATAATCAACGTGGTTGATATCGAAAGTTGAACTGAATTTTACATACTAACGCGTCGACAGGAAGTGGTAGGCTGGCTGGAACCAGGATGCTCGGCGACCTGCTACCAAAAAAAAAAGGGGGTAGAAGAAATTATTTGAGAATTTGAATTTATAAGCAATAATATTTTGTCAATATCGCCACGAAATTATAATAACACACTTGTGTTTTATGCATGGAATCTTATAAGAGACGTAGGTCGTCTACACGTCTGGGAAGTCGTTCGTTATTTTCGAGCCGACATAAAAATTGTGACCTCTAGCAGGTAAACAAAACACCATTACAACCTATAATATCGTACTCATGTATCTATACTTACGTTTGTTTATACCTCTTCACTATGCCTGCAACAACACACTTACGACGTTACGAAGAAGATCGTCTTTTCAGTGAAAAGAAGATTGCCCGTCAAGGCCTAGCCATGGGTAATTTTTTTTTAAGGTAAAGCTATCCCCTGTGAATACTCACGCGCCGTGAACGACCCATACTCGGGAGATGTGGAGGTAGCGTTCCACATATTCTCGACCTACGGTACGAGGTTTGATGGTGTGGTTAGTCCCACGCTCAACAGCCTTTACCTTCCCAAGGTGCCCAGGAGTACCAAGGACACTCTGGTACTCAATGCGAGATGAAGCTGAGTGCACCTCAGAGAGTGGGAACACTGCGAGAAAAATCTCCACCGTCCTGGTCCGGATTTGAACCCGGGCCGTCCGATTGGTATTCAGACGCGCCTCAGCCACGGCAACGGGACCCGTCTTTTATCTCAACTAGGGGGGGGGGGGCAGTATTCGAAGGAGAATTCCGGAATTCAGAATTCTTGTGAATATGTCTGAAATACGATATTATAAAATCACGACAATCCGGAATTCTGACTTCTCAAAATTCCTACTTTCCGAAATGTCATCATGCGTTACAGAGAACAAGTCGTAGCCAATATTTATGTGGAGACTGGAGGCAATAAAGGAGAAAGAAAATGATTAGCACATTGGATACGCAGAAATTGTATACAGAGGAGTGTAATTGAATGTATTGTTGAGAGGAAAAGAGGAAGGGAAAGAAACTAATCGAACTCGTTGACAGTATTAATGAAGATAGATCCTATGCTGAGACAAGATCAGGATAAATAGAGAAGGCTTAGCTTCCCTTGAATGACCTGCCGCTTTCCACAGGACTCTAATTGTGATGAAAACCACTACTAACAAGTCTAATGGATCTTTAACATAACTCCTGGTTCAAGTAGATTGTAAACTACGATATTATTTAAAATTGCACATGAACGAGATAAAACTTAATATTTTTCGGACCTTGCTCGAGAGATTAAATTTTGTTTTATAAGTAGTACAATAATAAACTCTATACAAGCCTGCAGGAGTCTATCTTGCTTTTAAAAACAATACAAGGTATTACATAACCCTTGAATCTATCAATTTTGTGAACTTAGGTCACCAGGTAGGCAATGACGAAGTAAAGCGATTCTTCTGCTTTCTTCTGAGCTTCATTTAAAACAGTCCCAACCCAAGTAGTCTTGATTTCATGACTTTGAGAAATCCTTTTCTTTCGTGGAAGTAGCTTTCATAAATTATTATTTTAAAATTATCTCGCGTGTTCTTGCGTGTGGAAAGAACAGTAATTTAATGACAACACGCTGTGTTCAACTCCTCCATCATCTTTGTGGTTTTTACCTTATTACAACAGATCCTTTTAAGACTTACCGAGATATTTACCAATGAAAAGTTCTGTTAATATAGGCCTATTTGACAAGTAACCTTGCTCAAGATTCGAAGTAATATTCTATCCTCGTATGAGCTAACGATACACTAATTGGGAATATATTAAGAGTGTAAATGCCAAGTTTCAACTTAAGAGCAGTATAAAGTAACGACTTCCAACGATAGATGGCAGCACTACCTCTATTTGCCTCTAATGTATTTTTGTATGAAATTTCAATGCTGCTCCTAGAAATTCAAGCCTAGGGAGTTCTGACTTTCAGGGAAGAAAGTTCGTAACCATTTCAAGAGTTCTATCCGTGCCGAATTTTTATTCTCTTCCTTGTTCGTTGTTCAAATCGCTGGATTGTTGTTGTGAATATCCAAATTTATAACAATGAAACTTTTTAAACAATGAATTAAAAATAAAATAAAAATAGGTACCAATAGCACTCTTGTAATGATTATGAACTTTTTTTCTCTGCAAATTTGAACTCTCTAGGCTTGAATTTGTAGGAGCAGCATTGCAATTTCATGCAACGCTAGAACTATTCGAGACATACGGAGGTAGTTCTGCCACCTTGCTTTAGAGCTCGTTGCTTTACGCGAACCTTAATGACGTCAGTCGTTTACAAGTCATCAACCTGAAAATAAGTCAATCCGAATGGATATATTACTTCTGCAGTGCGTAGAAACAGTATCCATTCTTTGGGACTGTACGCAGATTGGTCCAAAGTGTGAAAGTTCTGTCGGTGCAATGAAGTCATGACAACGTTGCTCTTGTGAAGCGGTATATCATCCTGCAGAAGCAGCATATCCATAGAAATCAAAATAATGAATAAATCCAGTTTATGTCGTGTCTAGTAAAATTGATCTAATCAAACGTTACCGCTCTCATGGCCACATCGGATTCGTGCGATGTTTGCTTGATCTTCGGAGGACACAAAGCGATGATATACGATATTTTAATCCGATGAAATGCAATTACAAAATCGCCAGCAATTCACCATACCTAACTATACCTTCTAATTACAACCTATCCTTCGTACAGAACACTCGAAAGTCGGAACTCATCCTGAATAATTCTAAAACTAACAAACGTATTCAAATAAAACCTTTCAAAGCTGAAGATCTGTGGTGCTCCTATAGTACATCCCAGGACTGTACCAATACAAAATGTTTAAATTTACAGTACATATTTTTTTTTTTAGAAAGCTCAAATACTGAAAACTGTGGCTATACATTTTCTGTTCTATAAATGCACGTTGGTCCTTAAGGATCTGATTTATTCTATATTCAGAGAAAACAAATTTTGCCAGAGGTATTTTGAGATATTCCATGGAAATAGTTTGAGGTTACAATCCATAAAAGTACAAAGGCAAACAATAATGTCTGCGAAGTTAGCTAAATCAGTTATCATGACCAATATTTTTTGGTAGTTTTGTTGTGTGGCCCGCATCATTACTGAATGATTATTATGGGACATCCTGTATATATATATTACGATTTATTTAGTTGCATTTATAACTGTTTTTTTAAACATATGTAACATTGATCTCATACAAAATTTAAGCCTAAATCCAAGTGGATTTTCCAGCGCTTTTTGTTTTACGTCAATTAGACTCCTATTCAAATTTCAGTAGAGGAAAACAGAAATTAATTTTCACAGACCAAAATTCGTTTCGTCCTTCAAAAATGAGTACAATTAGTTTTACCAAAAAAAATTAATAGTAAACTCAGGATTGTGTGCAGACAGTATTGGGACACAAAAGTATCTGCACACAATCCTGAGTTTACTATTAATATTTTGTTAAGACTAATTGTATTCATTATTGAAGGACGAAACGAACTTTGGTCTGTGAAAGTTAATTTCTGTTTTCCTCTACTGAAATTTGAGTAATTGACGTAAAATGAAAAAGGTGGGAAAACCCACTTGGATTGAGAACAAAGAAACTCAAATGTTAACAAAATAATTATATATATTCTTTCAGTAACGATAAGTCTCGTTCTGAAGAGGTATCGAAACATGTAATATGTCGTATATTAACAAAGAGAAGTAACAACATAATATTTTAAAGAAAAAAAATATCTTCTTCCTCTTTCAACATCTGTGTAACCATAACAAGAGCGAGATGTATACACCAGTTTATATATACTTTGAGTAGTGTTATCTCTGTTATTACAAGAGAAAGAGAGAGAGAATAAAAGGTAAGAAAGAGAGAAACAATAACATGTCAACTTTGAGGCTGAAGAACGTAACTCCTCCAATATTAAAAAAAATATATATACTAGTATTTTATTGGCTTTTGACTTTATTATAAAAATACACAGTAAACCTAACCGTTTCGCTGCTCTATGAACATCTTCCTCAGGCGAAACGCCAATCAACACCATCAGTTTATAATAAGTACCTGAAGGCCAAGAGATCCTTTCTACATCCTCCGTCAATCACGTCCCAGATTGGCGGAAGTAAACGGTCTCTGAGACGTGATTGGCAGAAGATATAGAAAGGATCTCTTGGCCTTCTGGTACTTATTATTTACATTTAAATTTATTTTAAGGCCTTTAGGCATCTCAGACCCAGGCCGTGTACTTATTATGAACTGATAGTGTTGATTAGAGTTTTTGTCTGAGGAAGGAGTTTGTAGAACACCGAAACTATAACGATTACTGTGTATTTTTATAATTAAGTCAAGTGTATAATGCTTGTCTACCTATTTTAATTAATATCCCATCATTTATAAGCTAACTACGGATGGCAAATACATTTTAGGTCTGACACTGAAAATTTCCATGCATGAGAGAATCATATAAATAATGGACTTAATCCTGGCCTCTTTCACTCAGCAGTAAGGACTCTCGGCTTTGACTCGTCTACTGACTTGAAAACAAGAATAACAAGGCTGTTATTCTCCAAACCAGAGTCATGTCACGCTGCTCCATAGAAAGTGCTATTCAAGAATTTTAGGATTTAAACCCGGAGATACAGTTGGCCGCTGAATTTTAAACTTCAATTGTGAGTTTGTCATACGGAAGTAAGCCTAATTGGAAGGTATTAGAATAAGAATCCTAAAATATACTTGTTATTTTGCTCGAACTTAATTCTCTTCATTTGCTCTAGATATGATGTATCCACAGTTTTTACATTTATCTCTATGGGAAGGAGATTGTTTTCCAGCAATATTACTTTATATCTCTTGCACGCTTAAATCCACAGTGACTGATTCTCGATTCATATGACATAATGGAACCGACTGTGGTTTAACACCTTTTTAACAAACTAAATCAAATTAGAAGTTCTTGAACCACATCAAGTTCCAAATTCATGTTCGTTGTTGACAAATCCTGATAGATTACATAATATTGATTAAGTCTTTTTAATTTATGATCTACTCTAAGACTCCTAGAACAGGACCTGCTTTTAATGATGGGATCAGAACTAGAGTTGGATTTCTATTTGTACGCACACAAATCAACATACAAGTGATCTCTTTCACTAACATTGTATCTTGCCTTCACGGCAGCTAGACTACAAGACTTCGTACCAAACCTCCATTGACATACTGATAAATGTTGACAAAGATACCAATCTTACTGCGTTTGACGTAACAAAGGATCTTCTTTCATAACTATTGAAATTTCAATTTCAATATTTTGGAATTGGAAGTAGAGTGGTTTCAGTCAACATTAATTCTAAATTTTTTACTTTTTTCTCTCCTGTCCTTAATTTTATACTTTTTTATATGTTTTTTTAGTATGACCGTAATTCGGAGGTAATTTGGATCCTTAAAACTGGTACTCGAACGGTACTGTTTAATTATTGTGTTCTTACACAATAGCGAAATTTTGCTTACTTTCTGCTACCCTTAATTTTATACGCAACCGTTTATTATTCCTTGGTGGTTGTGCTTGGTTATGGTGGTGATGGGGATTGTTTCCAAAATTAATCTTTTAGGACCAAAAAGCTCTGGCGTACTCCGTAGAGAATTGGCGTCGCATTCAGAAGGACCGGGATACGAGTCCAGTTGATGACTTGTGAATTGTGAGTATTCAAGGAATTTTCTCCGTTACATCAGGCTAATGGCGAGTTGATATCTTCAATTTAGTTCCTGGTCGGCTTCGTTCCTACATTCTCTCCTATCCCAAACTAAGTCAAAAATACGTAAAGGCTTTCTTTCTTTCTTTCTTTTTTTTTTTTTTTTTTTAGAAGTGGCAAAAATATATATTTCTTTATTTCATTTGTCCTGATTCTGTAGTTACGAGCTTGGATGATTGATATAATCGAACGGTGTATATCACTTCAAGGATGTTTGTTGTGAGAATTTTCTCGCTGAAGGTGAAGGGTTGTGAGAAACTAAAATAACATAGACCCTTTATTTGTACTGACTGATTTACAGAGGGAAAAAATGCAAGGATTAACAAGTCTATGTCAGTTGTCTGTGATCATGAAAGCCAAATTCAGGCTATTAGAAGGCGCTGCACTGACAGCGTACTACCCAAAAAGAATATGATGTAGTAGCCGTCTGACGAACCAAGGCCCTTAAAAGGCTGTCTCGGCATCCATTTTAGTATGATTTAGATTTTATCAATAATCTAGTGATCCAGGATTTGTAATTAGCAGCGGTAAGGCAAACAGTTTCTAGTGCTTTGAATTTGAATGTATTTATGGCCTTTAAGCAACTATGGCTCAGGTAATAATATGGTAGAGGAAAGGATGTGGGAAGCAGTTGTCCAGAACCTAAGTTAAAGGGACCATCCCGGCATTTGTCTGGTGTCACTGAGGAGAAACCTTAGACAACCCTCAATCAGGATCGTTGGCCGCTTGTATCGAACCCAGGACCTCCCGAATGTGAATTCGGGCAGGGCAGACTAGCCGAGATTTTCCAAGTCCGTTTCCCCTATTAATGCGGGTATGGTATCTAGAGAAAGACCCTTGCCGCCTTCTTCCGTTTTCTACCCTGGAACAGTGTTCGCCAAGGGACATCATATGGCGGGCTTAGGCTATAGGAACTTCTGTGGCTCATAAATGTTTATTTTAACACGTTTTTATTAACTCGCTTTCTTGTTTGTTTCTTCGGTACAAATTAACTCGTTTTATTGTGTGTGTGCGGTACAAATTTTGCAATCGATTTTAAACTCACTTCCCATCATCCGATTTCTTTCAAATTTTGTAAGCTTGTTTGCTTCCGACGAAAATACAATATTCAATCATCATGAAGAATGGCAGTTCTTCGAGTGACGCTGGCAAAGGACACTGTTAGCGGCACTCAGATAGTATACACTTAGTTTCAGATCTACCGAAGTATAAGTTCGATTTTGATGCTTGAACTTACATTTGAAAGCTTTTTTTTTTTAAATACTAAGACACAGGAAAAAAAATGGGTCGGTAGGATCTCATTGGGATCCCCTAGGGCGCTTTGAAAAAAATATCAAAATTTCACATTGTTTAGGATAGCACTGACCCGAGACCATATAGGCTACCGAAACTTACTGGATCTTATTCTACGCTTCAATACGTTTCAAACGGTGTATCATACGTTAAAATCGGTGGAGCGGTTCAAAAGTTACGACTTTTTTAACCGAATCACAAATTTTTCACAAATGATAGGAAGGTATGTCCGTCATTCTGTGTGTCTTTTTGTTTTAGCCCCGAATGGGTGGTACCGGGGGGCTTTAGGGGTCCATTACGGGCCCCCATGATAATGCGGGTAAATCCAAGCTTAGATTTTTGATAGGAGTTACGGTTCTTGAGATATGGAGCAAAATCGATCTTGCATCCTTCCGCCATAGTGACACGTGCCACTTTTAAATACGAGCCCGTACGGAGAACACTCTCCGCCGCTGCTCCACTCATCTGAGCATGACGTAAAGGAGAAAAATGTAAAGATACATGACCGTACCTAATTTTATCTAACCTCCACGTTCTCATGGTCAGTAATTTAAGAAAATGTACGAATAATGCAAGAAAAAAATATTAATCATAAAAATACATTTTGAAAATTTACATGACCGGACCTAACCTGCACTTCGCCATGGTCACTAACTTAAGATAATGTACGTAAAATGCAGGAAAGCAATTATTAATAATGAATATAAACATATATAAACACATGAAAATATATTCTGAAAGGAAAATCTAGTGTTAACCTCGCCGGGACTCGAACCAGGGCTTTTTTGTTTACCAACTCGACGCCTTAACCACCAGGCCACCGAAGCAACCTCGCAGATGTGGTTTCTCCGTTGTATTTACAGTGCACGTGTCTCCTACACGTTATAGCGCGTGTGCAGGAGATAGGAGCATCGGCATAGATGGCTCGTGTTACAGTCTTTTTTTTATAGGCAGCCTTACAAAATAAGTGATATCAGTACAAAACCCCGTTTGGGGTAAAAGGGAAAGTGACGCAAGAATCCTACTCACAAAAGAAGTGATATCTATTTTGCGAGTGACTTTCTTTGTGTCACGATGGCGGAAGGATAATGTCTCTTAATTTTATTATAAAGGCAATACTTTCGCCATAGTGACACAAAGAAAGTCACTCGCAAAATAGATATCACTTCTTTTGTGAGTAGAATTCTTGCGTCACTCTTCTTTTTACCCCAAACGGGGTTTTGTACTGATTAGATATACGACAAAATAATCCAGTTAACTGTAATTAATTAAAATAATTCGAAATTATCCTTTAAATGCACGCAACACCGCAACTATTATGTTAATTTTGGGTTGCCTATCTCGCAGGGAGTCTAATATTTATCTATTATACATAAAATTAAAAAAACAATTAAAAAGGATTTTTAAAAACACGCCTTTTAGTCCATCTTAAAAAAGCGTGTTTTTTTTAAAAAAAATAAATCATTTTTTACTTTTTTAAAGCAGAAGTTGTATTGGGATAACAGGAGAGGAACTACAAGTATTATGTGTGTTCTTTGAAAGCGTTATAAGTGTACACCCCATTTTGCTTTATATTGAGATCAGATTTCAACTGTAATCTTGTCAAATTACCTCCCAATATATGTTTTTATTTATGTACAAGCTACTAGGAAACTGATAATAAACAGTCATGTAAATAGCACCCTTTACACATACAAACACACACACAGAGTGAGAGAGAGAGAGAGAGAGAGAGAGAGAGAGAGAAAAGTATACATTCACTAAATATTTGTTAACAAATCAGTAATTCTAACTAACTGTTTCATATCGACGGTATTCACCTTGACATATGCACACTGAAAATATTTACAATGCAATTAAGTAAATGAATACCAGTAGTTTGTGCTAATAATTTGTGATAGCTGGTTGGCAATTTCTACCACAATATTAGTAATCAATAAACGCCTTTTGAAACACCATGTGTGCAGAGAGAATTGATTGGTATACACTCTCTCTCTCTTTCTCTCTTTCTCTCTCTCTCTCTCTCTCTCTCACACACACACATGCACACACACACACACACATACTTCCCCACACAATGTTCTGAGACACTTCCAGCTCCATTGACAAAATACATGATTCTGTCTACTTCCTTCAAGAATACTCCTTCTGCTTCCTCTAACGACTTCGTACACCCATATTAGTGTATTAATTGTAATACAAATATTTAATAGCACATAAATATATATGAGCGTTTCAGAAGAAAACTAAATAGCAAAGAGATACAATGGTATTTGTCGTTCCTTCCTTCTAACAATTACGTGACAATTCCTTCCTTCCTCATATTAGCGCACCTATATGAATGTCAGTGAATAAGGGAAAATAGGATTTGTTCTGTCTGTCCGACCCTTCCCCCGCCCATCGATCTCAGCAACTACAAGTCTGACAGAGATGATCCATACAACGCTGGATTAATCATCATCTCAAATGATGGGAAAAATTGTGACTTTGACTCTAAATCGACAGGTTCTTTTTACTTGCTTAGTTTTCTCCATTTTGCCTATGTATTTTCACATGGTATACTTGCCCCCCACCTAGATCTCAGTAACTACCAGTCACACAGACATGACACATACACCGTTAGATTAATCATGGTCTGAAACGGTGCGGAAAACTATCACTTTCACCCTAAAACTGGCAGCTCCTTTTTCAATCGCTTAGTATTCTCTATCGTTTGTCCTCCTATATCTCAGTAATTCCAAGTCCGACAGAGATGAACCATACACCGTTGGATTCGAAATGGCATTAAACCGTGAAAGGGCGAAATTAATCGTTTTGGCTTCTGTCATTTCAGTGAATGTAACATGAGCTAAGAGCATGAGCAAAGTAGTGCTGTGGGTACAGTGTTCGAATTATTGCTGTTGTTAAGGCAGTCGCGAAAGGTGCATAAGAACAACCGATATAAAACCTGAAGGCGTCCAACTTTCTCGCGTAATTAGTGTTAAACGTGCATTTACAACAGATCTGATGCATGTTTAATTGCATCTGTTGTGCAGCTTATGAATGATTGTTTGGTTGAGACAAACATGGGAACAGCAGTGAGCACATTTGAAGAAAGATAAAGATAAACAATCAGAAGTCAAAACCGTTAATATCGCCTTTTCACAACTTCCAGGGTCCATACCTTCGCACGTAATAAAGGTTGGTAACAAATAACCTCATATTTGAATTTCTGGGAAAGAGCTAGCCTCAAATGATATGCCACATGCATTCCGTCCTGTTTATTTCGTTTCGATAAATCGAATATGACGACTTTTAAGATGGCCGACATGATGACACTACACCTATTCAGTAGAGCTTCACACACGTTACTCATACCTCACATTTGATCTCAATTCCTCAACTCGTTTCAAAATTACATGGTGTTTATAGGCACTTTGTGCGTCCTATATTCGAACTTTCGACCCCTTTATCTCCGGCCCTGTTTACGGTCTGCAGCTACAAACTTGTTTTTCTCGGTTTCTTTGAGTACTGAATCCGGTGATTTCCGAAATCAAATTGTCAAAAATAGAATGGTCCCTTCCCCATGAGGAAAATTCGGCGGGCCTTCGGTGGCCCGTCGGCGACCCGACGAGTTTTCCCTCCATTTGTGCCCCACCTGGATCTTAGTAGCTACAAATCTGACAGAGATAAGCCATACACCATTAGATTCGTAATGGTCTCAAACCGTGGAATAACCTACAACTTTGACCCTAAAATTGGCAGGTCCTTTTTCAGTCGTTTAATATTCAGCATTTGTGCCCTTACTACATGTATTGGACTAATAATGGAAACACTTGTCAAAAGTGGGACACACTGTAACTGTGCTTGGTAACACTGAGCACTGCGTAAATCAATCATCTCTTGTTTGTTGCAGGTAGGATGGACTGTGCACTAACAGTAGAGGTTGTGGTTGTGGTCGTTGTGCAGGTGTGGTGAGTGACCAGTATGTCCGACTTGATGTGATTTCAAAGAGGTCTAATTGTGGGTGCCTGTCTAGCTGGCGCATCTGTGAGCAAAACAGCGACGTTATGCGGTGTAACACAAGGCACAATCTCAAAAGTCATGACCGCATAAACAGTGCATGGTAAAACACGGTCGGCGAAGCACAGCAGTGGTCAAAAGACGAAGCCATCGGGCCTTGAAGCGGATTGTGACGTCGCAGAAGAAAACAAACGGCGAGAGAGTGACTGCAGAATTTAATCTGCACTTAAATACCCCAGTGTCATCCAAAACAGTGAGGCGGGAACTGCAAAAAGTGGGTATTCATGGGCTTGTTGCTATTCCCAAGCCCCTAATAACAGACAAGAATCCTCAAAGGTGACGTGCATGGTGCAAGGCCCACAAAAACTGGGCTTTGGAGGACTGCAAACGTGTCGTATGGTCGTACGAGTCACTCTTTACCCTCTTCCCTACCACTGGGCAAGTGTTTTTGTGGCGAGTATCCTCTCAACCATACGATGTGGACTGTTTCCGTCCGACTGTGTCAAACATTGTGGCGGCTCATTATGGTCTGGGGAGCTATATCATGGTATTTGGCAGCCCTCCTTGTTACATTACATGGTCCGGTCATAGCAGCAGTGTATAGAGAACTCTTGGGTAACCAGGTCCACCCAATGGTGTATACTTTATTTCCAGACGGCAATGCCCCCATTCACACCTGGCCATGTTCAAGAGTGATTCTACGAAGGTGCAGACGAGGTTTAACATCTTGCCTGGCCTGCGCAGTTCCCGGGCCTGAATATAATCGAGTTTCTGCGGTCTGATTCGGAAAGCAGGGTTCAGCGTCGATTTCTACCTCCTGCGCTACAGAAATCTATAACTTCGACTCTAAAACTGGCAGGCCCCGGCATTCGCTTTTTATCTCCATTTGTTCCTACGACTTTGACTCTTTCTTTTGGATACATTAAAAGGTTATTTGAATTTACATGGGGGCGCTTGGGTTTTGTCTATAATAAACCATTGCTTATTTGGTTTCTATTTTGAGTCATTGTATCGTTGAAGGAATTATTTTGTTAAAATTTGAAATTTATTTCTGGCCTTTAGGAATCAAAGGCTCAGGTCGGGAAAGGGGAGAGGAAAACATGCGGAAAGATGTCGGTCAAGGCCTAGCTTGAAGGTACCATCTCGGCATTTGCCTGGTATGACAGGAAAAAACCTTGGAAACCTCACTCAGGAGATTTTGCTAAAGGTAATATGAGTTCTAGTTGATAATGATGATGATGGTGGTTGTTCTGCCCGAAGGCAGGTTGTAACCTGAAGAACCCTGAACAAAGTGAAGGTTTGCCATTGCCTTCCGTCGGAAGAAAATGACTTCCGAATGACGGGACTTACAGTTTATCGTGGACTCCGAACCACTTGTATCCCCATCGGGAATCGAACCCAGCAGCCCTTGATTACAAGGCAGCGAGCGTTACCACTTTTATATATAACACAGGGGACATGAGTTCTACTTAGGACTATATATTTTCTATATGTTGATTAATATAAAATATCACAAAAGAAATAGTTTCCAAGTTGGCTTCTTAGCTGCTAGTGAAAGATCATATAGAAAACCTTGTCACTTGCATGAAAATAGTTCCAACTTCTGCCAAATAAAAATGTCTCGATTTTCTATCTAATCTTGATCGAAACATCTTCTAGAGGGGAAAGAAGATTTATCCCTGGCAGAGACAAAAAATAAATTTGTCAGGGTGGGAAATTTATTTGCCAGGGGGGGGAATCCCGGGAATCCCCCGTTAATTCGCATACTGATCACATAAATTTCGGGTTAGATATAAAATATTGGGTCGAAGATTTTTTTTTTATTAATCAATGTCGCTTGTATCCCTTCGCTTCTGGAGTCGACAAATAAATGGATTAGTCTTCGATTCGGCAGCGATATCGAGATTTGATATTGAGGTTCTAAAATTACACAGCTTAAGGTGTATTGTCTCGTGCTTAATCACAGCTCGGTAAGCAGTGCAGGTATATTTACTAGTGAAGGTACTTTATTCTCAATGCAACCAGACTAATAGCGAGTTCATTTTTCTTCCTTGTTCTTGTTTTTAGACAGTCTTCTTCTTCTCTTTCATTGTGGATATGTAACTAGTTACTCCAATACCTCAGTTGTCAACCTGTGTCTCGCGAGTATTGCTTACCAAGGATGCCGCGAATCGAAAGAGCCTAGTGGATGGCCTACTGATCTGACGCCAGCACACGGTCAAAATTCTTCTCGTGTAGGCCATTTTTTCGAGCAAGGAAAATGGAGGCAGTTCTGCTAGCTAGTAGCACCACCTAGTGGAGAATTCTTAAGTGGAGAATGACGTCAGCACAGGTAGCAAGTCATTTTGCATCGCGGGAAAGAAAGGATTCTAACCTGACCTTTAACCTAGATTTGCATTATAAAATGTTGAAAATGTAAAAGAAAAAAAAAACCGCAAAAGAGAACCTTTAAAGTAATATTGTTATCTAAGAATGAGAGAAAAAAACCTGACTTTGGCAGGAATCGAACCCTAGCCTCCCGACCAGCGATCTAGCACTGTACTGCCTATACGCTAGCCCGGAGGGTACCAACCAGCACTTCCAAGAAAGGTCTTTATCGTCCCGTCAGCAACTTGAGAACATCGCTCATAGATGGCAATGCGGTAACGTGACTGTACTTTCGTGATTGTTTCCTATACCAAGCCTCCTCTTTGGAGGCTTTTACTGTGCGGAGTATCGTAATCAGAGATTCTACCAGGATTTTCAGTTTAAGGGAGAGGTGTAATGTCAAAATTGGGAAGTGTATCATAGAGCTTTCCAACGTTTCTATCGATTTTTAAAACGTTAAAGTTTAAGTTTCTCGCGTGTTTTCATTTTAAATACTTTTTGAACATACAGGGTGGCTGAAAAGTGAGCACCTTTATCTTTATCACTATAATTTTTATGATACGTCTTTATTCACGTGACTCCCCAGTTTGCCTCACGACGCTGAGTGGGCGCCGAAAAGTGGACCTGGGATTGAATTGAACCCGGGACCACGCGGGCATGAGTCCAACGTTCTAACCATTAGACTATGGAACCCCTTACACTGACGTAATATACTTGGATAAAACATATCTGGAACGTTTATTTTGGGTTTGTATCTAATACAGGCGCGGCTTTGCTATATTGTACAACTTATAGACCATTTTCTATGACCCTACATGCACACACTTCCGTTTCTAAAACATCATCACTTCATTCAACACAGAGACACAGAAACTTGGCGAGGAACGAATTCACATAGGAACGCGTTCCTGAGAACGAATTCCTTTTTGAGGAACTTTTGGTTGGAATTAGTTCCTTAAAAATAACATGGAACGTAAACGGATTCAATTTCCTTTTAAGGAGCAATGAGTAAAAACGTTCCATTTTAAGATGAACTGTTATAGCCAAAATCGATTCTTTTTCTGTGATCTGAAAACACATACTTTGCACAAGTGTATAGTTCCTATACATTTGCATACTTTGCAACAAGAACAATGTTATGACATGTAATTTACTACCCTTAGACATTAATTCATGGTCATGACCTCTTTGACTGATATGTAGATAGATTCCTTTTTTTAGGAACTGGAACGTGATAAGTTCATTTTACCTGAAACATGCATAAGTTCCTTTTTCGAGGAACTTTGAACTTAAAATTTTTCCAATCCAAGACTTTGAACTGAACTTCGAGTTTCTTATAAATGGTAAGGAACTGAAATTTGAACGAGCTCTTATTCTTGGCATAACTCTGTATGATAACTCCGAAGGAGTAAGATCTGGAGACCTAGCGGACCAAGCAATTGGATATGAACGTCTTCCAACCCAGTGTATCCAGGAAATCCCACACCCTACGCGTCTAACGGCATACGCCACCATCTTGTTGAATGAAAACACCATGTACAGGGACAGTGCACAATTGCAACATGTCCAGGGATGTAGTTGCTTTTACAGTTGGCTCCGCAGAAAAGAATGGACTAATGGACATTGTCCTTCATTAATGCGCAGCATACATTACAAATGTTCTCTAACGGAAACGTTTCATATAAGCGCACATGCGCAAGTTGTGCGACGCTATGCAAGCCGCGGAAAACAAAACAAAACAAAACAAAAAAAAATATTAACTTTCAAACTACGCATTGTTTATTGATCTGGTAATTAAGGTAAGGAATTATGGATTTTCATTTATTATACTTTTATGCCGGACACATTATAATTATTTAGATATATTTTCACACAACGAAATGTTAATTTTATAGTCAACAGATGACACAAGCCATCCATTATCTTGTGTCTTGTTTATTTCATCTAAGATATCTTGCTGTTTAAGTATACTTGGAGCGTTATACAAGCTTTTTATAGATGATTTCGTTGTTTAGAAACAAAACAACATTTTCAGTTACATCTAAATTTAATTGGTGGATTAGTAGTGCTGTTACTGCCCATACACTTCATTTTATCTTTATATTTTAATTGGCAGTTACTGTTATTCACAAATCTTAAGATATTTATATTTGTCTATCAAGTTGCAAGGCTGAAATTTTAACATTACCGTCTTCAGACCAACTATTAAAATGAGTTTGAATTACATTACGTTGACAACAAGTTAAAAATGTCCTAAATAAGAAGAATAAATAATATTTACATTTTTATTGTGTATAGGTTGCGTGCTATGATATGTAGCGTAGGTGCTACAATCGGTCTTTTAGGTGAATGTTTCTGCCGACATCTTGAACGACTCTATCTTGAACATATTCTGGCATATGCATTGCTTCTTTCTTCTGATGTTATTTTTTTTCTGATGTTATTTCCGAAACTTTTCCTTTGATACAATAGATAAAAAATCTGTTAGTATTCCACTTGACAAAGTTCCTAAAATTCCAGCAGGATGTGGTTTTCATATTACTTGTCCATGGAAAGGAATCTTTTGTTTATCAATGCTAACATGTTGGTTCTTTGAATTCTCTAAGCAGGCGTCTCTAATTTTGTGCACAAATGACCCCATTTCTCGGAATTTGTCACGTAAAAACTAATTGTTCTCTATATATTACAAATAAATGTCAGACATATTGGGATCGATTTCGTCCAGAACATCACCAATATCTTCATCCTCTATTACTGAGAAAAGAGCAAGGAAAATGCGCAAATTTAAAAAAAAAATTGTAATGAGTAGTTTTTCGAGATTTATTTACATACTAGAATTTACCAGAAAAAATTATTTAACCTGGTTTACTGTATGTAAAGAAATTACAAAATATAAATTTTCATTCGAAGAAAATTACTGTTTGACACAAACCTCGCACACTGAGTCTGATATGTTGACATAGTTACACAAAAGAGTGAGAGAAACGTAAATATTTAGTGCCAATTATTAGGGAAAATCATGGGAAGTCTTACATAAAAAAAAATTATCAACCTCAATGGTGCTACACCAAAAATATGACGTAATAGCTCGGCCTCTATATGAGCAAACTGTACAATCTGATTATATTCTTTATCTATGACTTCTACTTGATTGAATTCTATTCAATTTAGTTACAGTTTTGAATATCGTCTACTCCTTCACCACCTTATCCACAAGAAACAAAGAACTTCACACATTGTCCTTCTACAGTACAGTCTGACTCGAAAACAACTTACTGACGCACTGCGCTAAATGTAAATAGTGGTGTACATTCAGCGCTGAGCGCTTGGAACAACAGGGTATGCAGAAAGAAAATTAAGATCTCATGTAGCATATATGCTACTCAAGGCGGAAGGAGGTTATGTAATTTCTGAATTGTACGCACCATAGGAGATTAACAAAGATACGTATGACTGTCTTAGCTCTACCAATATAGCGTCCAACTAAGTCCAAAGTGGGTTCAGTCAAAATAAGGTTGTATCTCAGTAACCGCTTCAAGAGGCTGCCGGATTCAGAGTATTGAAACTAAGAATTGAAGACCAGACTTTCCATTGCTAAATGATCATGTTATTATATTGTGCCACCGCATTTGGTGTAAATGTTTAGAACTTTTGTTCCTATTTAGGAAATGCTATGGCGGAATTTATACCCGCTAATTTAAATGGTCCTTTTAGTGAATCTGATTATTTTTTTTAAAGGTTGGTGGTAACTGGTAACGGAATATTTTACATCACTGAAACACGTGGGTAACGCTAATGAAAGAAACTTTTGCCAAGTGTCTAACTTAGATCGCGGGGAATAAAGGTGAATCCAAAGTAAATATATTGCAGAATCAGTATTGCCGAATGTGGGGTAATTTTTTTTAACGTTTTTCAGAAAAAAAAAGAAAAGTAAAATTTTGTTCATAAAATCACTAGAATTGCGTGAAATAGAATTTCATTTGAACTTGACATGTTGTGAATTTGTTATTAATATGGATCAAGACAGGAATTCTATCAGGATTTTTAGTTTAAGGAGGGTAAACCAAAATTGGTGAGGTGTAAGTAGAGATTTTCGAAGTTTCTATTAACTTTCAACTGTAAAAAAATAACATTGGTGGGGGGGAGGGTGTACTCGAGAATTTGGGAGAAGGGTAACATCACCCGATTTTGGAGCCTGTCAGAATCTTTGCTTATAATGTGTTCATTTTCTTAAAACAACTCCAAAAATACTTCTGTCCTATACGACAAATCATTATTCCACATCTGGATTTGTATAAAAAGTGCTGGAATCGAAAAATTAATAAGATTTTGGTTCTTGTTCCGGATACCGGAATTTAAAATTTGGGTTCTGATACCCAAATACTAAATTTCGAAATTTCAGACTTAGATATTTGGATCCCCGTTTCAAAACTTTAGTTCTTGATACGAATTTGAATTGTTTTTTTTTCTTCGAATATTGAATCTAGTTTTGTATGAAGCTTGTCAGATCTAGATTTGGAATTTTAGGACCTTATTATTTGGTTTCAAATTTCAAGGATTCGAACTTCGTTCTGCAATCGAATCAAGTTCCAAAGATTTTTTTTTAGAAAAGAAGGTAGGTTCTGGGTTCAACATTTTGAATTTACAATATGAATAATCAAATCGCCTATTCCTTTTCGAATATTGGATATTCATCTAACAAAAATCAATATCTGGATTCATTTTATCAATCCTAATCTTCAATAAAGCCATTTATTTGACGGATAAGAAGACTAGCCATACATATAAAAAAACTAGCATGTTTTATTTATTTCAAGTTGAGTCCTTGCTCACATCTTTATATATATATATATATATATATATATATATATATATATATAAACTTTTAGAATTTTCCCTCCGCTTTCAACTCCACCCATTGAAAAGATACTCCCCTCCTACTCTGAGTGAGGAAAACACTTTCTGCTAGTCTCCCACTTTTCCGTGACCTCGGATTGATGGCAGTCACAAGCAAGATCGAAATTATTCTCTGCCCCAGACACGAAAACACATCAACTATATTTTTTTCTCGACATTTTTTTAGCACACTTTTTCTTTCTTTTCAGCTGTCTCTGCTTTGTTGCATTCTCTCTTTTCTTTTCTTTTCTTTTCTTCATTTTTTGTGACATCGATTTCTTTATTCACCCCTCCAGCAATTCGAAGTTTGTTGCAGTAGGTCGACAATGTTTAACTTGTTTTATATGGAAAATATTAGACCTGGCCTTCTGTTCTTTTCTCTTTTCTATATAGAAAGAGCAATAGAGAGAGAGAGACAAGAAAAGAGCTGAAAAATGCCATAAGAATTGTCTGTATGCTAAGTTTTCTACATTTTTTAAATTTTAAATGAGAGTTATGAGAAGAATGTTAAAAGTCAATATTTATCTTCTAAAGGTGTGGTTAATTTCTTCAAACTTCGGAACTTCACTTCTCACGTAGGAAAAGTTAAAAAAAAATATTCGAACATTAAGGGCTCTCCTTACACCCGCCTCCCTTTTTTTTAATTTTTTGAAGAAAAAAAAATAATTCAAAAGTTAAGAGTCTTATCAAAATATTTAGAATATAACGCATTAATGCTTACCAATTATTGTAAGGATTGGTGAGTACTGACCCTTCAATTAAATAATGACATTATAATATTTAAAAATGTATCACTCATACTGGTAAATTTTATTTAACATGATGTATTGCTTTTTTTTAATAGTCAGTATCAATTCGAAACTATTTTCTGTTTCTTTTCCATAATAATATAAAAAGTTTTGGAGATTGTTTCAGGGACAGATAAATACAAACATTTATTTTCTTCTGCGAATTTTCATCCCCATGCTTTCTCCCTGCTGATAGTGTTTTACTTCTGTTGACACTCTCCCATTTAAATCAGCCTCTGCTAGACTGATCCCGTAAAAACTGTAAAACATACGTCAAGAAGCCAAACTGTCTAAATTGTAATATAAATCTTTTCTTACGCCATTTACTTATTATATTTTTAAAAAATGGAAAGATTTTTGCAATACTAACCGGTACCGTAGAAAAGATGGAGACAATATATATATTTTTACGTATATGGAAACAAGCGAGTCGAAGCTCAGTCACTGGACACCTCAACTATCTTTCCAGCTCTGGAAGTAAGTGATTTAAAGGTTGTCGACAAACAGACAATATAAGGCTTCCCAGCACTTGTTGCTGAAGCCTAAATGTTGTATAAAGTTTAACTTATCAACTTCATAGTTTACGCAGAGGAAATTCTGCACATCCTAGCACGTATACCTGTTTACTTGATAAAAACAGCATTGCTTTTATAAAAATCAAATGAGGCGGAGCGAGCGTCAAATTTGGATCATCTAATGTCGTTCGTGAAATTTCGGCGAGACCTCCCGAACAACAACTTAACTATCTTCGTAGCATTACTAGATCCTGAGTCGAAAGTTGTTGACAGACGGAAATAGAGGGGATACAAAATTCTACATGGTATGCCTTAGACATAGTTAGGTTAATTGTTTTTACCTATTAAGCTATGCTTTCCTAGGATTTTCGGAATTACATTTTAATCTAATAACACGGCTTATTTGAAATACTAATGAGCTTATTTCAGTTTATAAGATTCACAATACGCTACTTGAAAGTAGCACCTACCGGGAACACACTTCACTCTTTTCTTTTTTGCTTTAATGTACGGACGTGCAGCAGTAATCCATACCTATGAATTAGTTCTTTTAATCTATCAAACGCAATATTGTAAACTAATTGATTCGTATGGATATGGAGGTCGGTAAATGCTAATTTCATTTTCTTTGTATTTGATTATTTCCTTGTACAAAAGTTCACAACAAGTAAATTTTTTTGTCACGTACTGTACTGATAAATGACCGAACTGTTGGGAAGGTACCTAGAAAACAGGTGTTGAACACCTTCTTAGAAACTGGGCTTTGGGAAGAGCAAAGACAAATAATCATTTAATATCGACATTTACTGGAAGTCGTAGCTAAGATTATAAATGAAATACACAAAGATTATTTAAAACAAAACATGGAATTTACATAAGAGATGTTAACACATCTCGTCGACGCCGGAATTATGGACCATGACTCAAATGAGAATTTACTTACAAATTTAAAACACATTGAAATATTGAATAGCAAATGAATACGAACAATTTAAAGCTCTAATTACCAAAATCATGTCAATTTAAATTTATGCACCAAACAACATATTTCTAGAGAGAGCGACATACCTTTCGTATGTAAGATGTTACTGTTGTGTTGATCTGTCGAATGATTTGCACTTCGTAATCAAGAGCTAGAGTTGTCACTTAATACTTTACGAGTGCCTCAAGTGTGTTTCAACCAAAAATACAAAATTCTGTAATTTCACAAAGTCCAAAGTAGATTCTGTTTTCGAAGACAATTTGACGAATCTTAACGTAGTAACTTGGCTAATGCAAAAGTGCAGACTTCTATCGAAGCCACGTCGAACACTCAATGACAGTGGTCGAGCGACTGAGCCTAAAGAGAAGTTTTTAGCTAATATTTATATCAGTCTGTTTTCTGATTGAAGAAACTACTGGGAACTTTCATATGGGAGGAAATACAACTGTTCAAGGTCAGGCTGTCTACAAAATTTAAAAACACTTCTTAGAAAGGTTCTTGTGTTAACATTCACACACAAAAAAAATAGTTTTTCAGATCAACGCATGACACTTGTGAAGAAGGACAAATGTACGTAACAATACTTATATCCTGTATGAAGCAAGTTCGAATACTGGTTATTAAGAAAATTCTCCTTTCGTAGGAAAGTACTTATGGGAATATAAATAGTCTCACTGTCTCGTGCTGCTCTCTTTTGACTTACGTAACTGTTACCTTGGAGCTGAGAATAATGTTAATGTTTAATCATGATCCATTATAGTTTATATAGTTTAGACGTCGAGAAATGGGTCTTAAAGACAACTCGATTAAACCAAAATATCTTACAAACTAAATACACTGTAACATCTAAACTTATGAAAATAATTAAATTAATTAAATAATAAAATTAAGATATACAATACATTGTACATTGTTAGAACGTTTGTTAACATTTCTAGGAATTCTCAGGTAAGTTTCGCAGAATTTGGAGTATTTCATGTTGTTTCACTGTAATGGAGGAAAACTCAAGACTTCTTGTATGATTATCTGGATATTTTTCGTTTTCTGTTCTGCACATGCGCAGAATGAGAAAACTGTTTCTTATCGTAGCTGTGCATGCAATGTTGATCAAAAGTTTGCAAACCATTTGTCAGTTCGTAATTTTGTAGAAATGGGAGTGATGGGAATTCCGAACCCTGATTGACAATTGCATAAATGATTAAAATGTGACGTAAGTCCTGGGATAAAATTAGTTTATATCTTCAGGATTCAGGCAACGTAATTCCAACACTCTCTTCTGTTTTCTTTTAACTGGAAATTTAGAGCAGTCAATACGACGCTAGAATTTTGACTAAAGAACCCATATTCAAATCTTTAGACTTCTGTTAGACTTTAGACTTCAATCTTTTAGACTTTAGACTTATTGATATTCTACATATCCTAACTAAAGATTTTTATTAGTTTAAAATCGTAATGTTTTTCTCTCTATTTCAGAATATTATTTCTAATCTAAACCTCAAATTAACAATGGAACAAACTATTCTTGTTCTTATACTGAGATCGAAAAACCTGCGTATCCATTTCAAATGAGTCAAGAGGCGGCATCTTTTAAAGTCTATGGTCTTTCGAGACTCTCGAGACAAGACCGAGACTAACGTGTCGAGACTCGAGACTGAGACGAGACTGAGGTTTACAATCGAGATCAAGACCAAGACCGGAATTTTCAGATCGAGACGAGACCAAGACCATGACTGACCTAAAAAATTCGAGACGAGAACGAGACTAATGCTAGTTTCGTCTCGTCTCGATTCCATCCCTATTGGGTAGGGGATATGAGGAACGGTGTAGAAATTCTTCCAGAAACTTTGAAAAACTTCATTTTGCAGTTAAGTTAGGCAACACTAACAACTGGAGTACAAGGAGGGGTACTGTTTCCTACTGTCGTATTTGTATTGTGAAAAATAAAATCTCGCAAACTGGTGCGGATGTGTTTAACAGAATATAAGCTTTTGTAATATTATACTTTATCATAAGGTGGCAATACTGACAATTGGAGGTGCTTGGGGATGTGGAAACCCTGACAGTTGTTTACTGGGATGCCCAAAATATTCGTCCTAAGTTTGGTGCGGGTACACCGTGCAGATATTCCTTTTATGGAAAAACGGCTTAACTTCTGTGATTAATTATTTTATTATATTAATGCCAGGGATTAATATAGTTTCCCTTTGATTCATGCCATGCCTTCCTAGGAATATTAGCAACATACTTCCACATTATCTCAAAAAGACTACAGGAACAGGAAATCTGGTAAAATCATATATAAAACTTTCGAACTCATGCTTATGTACTGTACAATACTGTTGCTAGTACTTGACTACTAGTAATACCATATACACATAATCATTTTGGAAGTTCTTCAATTAATTTTACCTGTTAATGCAATTTTAAAGTCGGCCAAGAAATTAAGGAGCAGATAAGGATTCTTTCGTCAATTTATCCTTAAAGGCGAGCAACACTATCATCGATAAAGTCATGGAGGTTGTATACCCCACAGGAAGTTTATTGAACAATTATACTTAATAAAGAAGTGGAGTGTTTTCTGTTGTTATCTTCGTTTTTTACGTGACTCAAATATTTTTGATCTTATATTAATTTCACTTCGTCAGTCTCCCTGTCCGTCAGCGAACTCAAATTATTAGTCCATTGATATTTTGGCGAACCTAAAGCTGGAAGGTCCTCTCATTCTGCTAGCTTTCTCCATTTTGAAAATTCAAGCTAGTTTAACTACATACTTGTATATGCCCTTGAGTACGTTATTATCAGCCCATTTAAAGTTTAAACTATTACAATGAAAGAGTTTAGTAAAAATAGAGGCTGGGTATTCCGCAGAAATGTACTTTTTTATTTATTTATTTAGAGTTTTCTTTGGTTTGCTGTTTTCTTTGGTTTGGATTATATAGTAAATGAATTAAAGTAGCGAATCCGTGATATACTGAAGCAACTTTTACCGAATGTTGAAATAGAAACTTGGAGATGCATGTCATAACAAACATTATGCTACTTAATGTCTTCCACGTCACATCCAGTGTTGAATTTTTATTTATGGTCTTTAGACATATAAGACTCAGGTCGGAATAGGGGAGGGGCAAGGATGCTGGAAGGTGCCATCACAGAATTACCTGGTGTGATTGAGGAAAAACTTTAGTCAGGATGGTCGCTGGGATAAATTCATTATTTTATAATCACTATGACATCATGTCAACAACACTGGTCTTTTATAGTATACTACACAAGAAATCCGAAATTCCTTTCATTTCTAATATTAATATAATTACAAAAATATCCATCCAGGATGTTAGCATATAGCAGCATTGATTCCCAAAATACGGCTTCCATAAAATACCAAAATAATATTGCTTTCAATAAACTTCGATCTAGAACACTTCTATTCTGAATTCACGCTGACATATATTTCTAATTGTTCTCATTGTTTAATTAACAAAACTATAAACTATTCAATGTTGCCGAAGAAATCATATTTTATATTCCTTCAAATCGTTCTAAATATACTAATTTCAATGTCACATTCTAACAGACCGTTCTCTCATGAGAATGTTAACGTTTAGCCTTTATTACTGTTTGTGCTAATTCTGTAATTTGTGGCTTTCCTTTTTCCTACTGCAAGCTGAAAATCTCATAACTTTGCAACACTGTGTCTTTATAAATACTTTTGCAGGCACTACTTTTCCAGTTCTCGATACACATTACTGTTTACTACAACCCATTTCAGTTACAAGCATTTTATATTGCTTCAACAAATACCAAACAAAAGCTGTTATCCTATTGGTCTGTTGAAAATACACCTGGCCCAATCCGAATAGCGGTTTTAACGCACTGTGGGATTGTTCAGGTATTCCACTAAACCATAGTGGAAAGCGTTTCCGAGGCGTTTTATATTTTTAAGGTTCATGTGAAAAGGGAGCTATCCCCTTATGTTCTGCCCATTCCGCTAAATGACCGTACATGGTATGGGTTTATATTTTACATAGCTTTCAGCGCAGATGAGGGATAACCCACTTTTTCATTCATTCTTTGAATTGTTTGTGATTGTTTATATGTATCTCAAGAATTCTACAATGGAACTACCATGGGAATAGCTCTGCACAGTAGACAAAACATTCTGTCGAAAATTTTTGCAGCCATTGAAAAGTTATGGTTGCAGAAACACTAAAGGACTAAGGGTCAGTTCTACAATCGACCGCTAAACTTCTAGTAAGCGCTAAGTTGAGACCAACTCTCATTTTGCGTACTGTCATTGGCCAAAATCAGACTTGGCCTCAACTTAGCGCTGACTAGAAGTTTAGCGGTCGATTGTAGAACTGACCCTAAGATACCTACGAATCGAAATTAAAACTTCATCTTTTATGACGTCAGTTGAAAATGAAACACGTGTAATGCCAGAACAAATTACGGGATAATATTGTTTTTCTTACGTTGCACACCATAAAAAAATTTAGACATATTATATTCACACTGTTCTTATTCTTCATATCCATAGCTCTTTCTCCTCTCCCCTTCCCTTCTGTCTGTCTGTCTGTATCTCTCTCTCTCACACTCACACACACACACACACATGAACACAGATTCATTATCTTCAATGCTTGTTTTGATTTCACCTTGAAAACTTTTTAACTTTCTTTTTTTTCGACTGGAGGAAAACTGATATACACGTACTTCTGTTGCTTGGTTAAGCACATAATTTCCGACACAAGTTAATTTCCCTGCGTTATAATATCTACAAGTACTTTGAGGCACAATGACGAAAACGATTCTCCTTCGGTGTGACGTCAATCTTTTGTTTCTAAGGAAGTAAAATACAAGAACTAAAAGAATGAGGATTCTAAAAAAAAAAAGAAAAAGTTGAAAAGTTAGTAAATGAGGGAAAAGAAAGGAAGAGGGAGGAAAAGAAAAGTTAAAAGTCAAAAGAGCTTTTGACGCAAGAGAAGTGCAAAGATGAGGTCAGAGTTTCCTCCCACCTCTCTTTCTTCCTTCTTGTTTATGTTAAACATGTCTCTCCTTTCATACCCATAAAGAAATTCAAAAATTATATTCAAAATTCTAAGTAGGAAACCGAAACGAGATACTGGAGGAAAAGTATTAAAAAAAATGTATAACTTATTTCACATTATTTTGGTATACATTTTTTTTTTACTGACATTCAGGTTCTTATTTTCTTTGTTTTCAAGAAGTTATAATAAATACGTATACAGGAAACGTAGAGATCACCACGTCTATCTCAATAAAAATTTCGTAAGCATCTGTGCACTGAGCTTTCTTGTACACCAATATTCAAAGAAAATGAACGATAAGTAAACTTTCTAAATCCAACAAGATTCAGAGCATGGCAACTATGAGTCTGTATTTGTCAGAGATTTGAATATGAATGTTCGCATATATTCTGCTTGCGATGTACTGTATATGAATGTTTTGTTGCCGTCTTGTTCAAGCTTTGGATATACAAGAATATATCCATCGGACATTTTTTATGAATTTGCTTGTACATGTTTTCACAATAAGTAAATCGTTATACTGGCGTCTGATAACAAATAAATTCACATGTCAAAAGAATAATGGCTTAACTAATGAATTGAAAAGCATGAGTGTTTCTCTCAATAGCGAATTTACGTTCTTTGTCATAATGATAAAGAATGTTGACTGAAATTACGATTTAATACATTCAACTATACTCTATTATACTAACACACTTAATGAAAAATATTTATAGTGATGGTCAATTAATTTTCGGATTGAATTTCTGCGAAAAATAGCGAGGAAAGTGACAAATTTTGCTCTATTTTATGTAGCCGAGTAAGCTAAGGGAACAGGTTATCTCTGATGTTATACGTTAATTTTAGAAGTTAAAGTGTTGGCAGGGACGAGAATAGAACCTGAGTTTTTCAAGTAATAGCTTCTTGCCTCTTCCAACTAAGTCATGAAGCTACACTAGAATCATCACGAATGGGGAAGGTAGCAGCTAGAACATTGATCTAGGTTCAATCCTGCTATCAGCATGATGAAACTGAAGAAATTTCTGTACAACTTTAGTCAGGATGGTTGGTATCAGATTATTTATTTTGAGCGGAGTCTAATCTGAGATATATTAGTAAGTTCTTTATACAAGGCTATTAATAGCCTTAATTATTAGCCTTACTATTATCCAGCCATAATACAAGGCTATTAAGGCTATCAATAGGCGCTTCATGTACTACTAAGGCAGAACAGAAGTCTAGAAGATGACATAAGCTTCGATTTCAGTCTACGAATAGCGGGATAAGCATTTCATGACATTATCGACTAATGCGTACTTTCTCCTTTGACACAGTCCATAAGTTGTAACTATCATATTTTTTCTCCCCCACAAATATCTTCAATATATTATTTCTGCGTAAATAATGTTCTAAACAGGTTATTTTCCTTGTATTTTATTTTTCTCACACTACATTCACCTCCTGACCAATTATCACTTATTCTCTACTATTCCAATCAGTTTGAGATCCAATTTTCTAAGGCTTCTTCTAATCCTCCCTTCCCATTATATTCCTTTGAGAGACCATACTTCTAATTCTTACTACATCAAACTCTATTTCTCATCTCATTTTTTATTAGCATGTTAAATATATTTTTTATATTTGTAGGACAAGTACAATAAAAAGTCTATATGCGTGGGGGAAGAAAACCTTAGACCCGAGATTTCTGTTCCGTTGTTATACCAATTTCTATATAGAGCACCCAATTAGCAATTGCGAGTCTAGGGGTTTGATTCTTTGTTCGCCCACGGATCAAGTTTGTCTGAGCAGTATTTAATTGGCTACCATATACAAGGTATTTGTGTAAAAGAACAATTACTGCACATGAAAGTCCCCTTCTACATTTTCTTTCTATCCCAATTTATAATACTATTCGCAATACTCGCATATGGATATCTGTTATACTTTTGCCATCGAATTTTTCATGATGGTTAAAGTTTCCTTTCTACAAATATACTAGACCAAATAGAAAATATATAAATGTACATCCAATGCACAAAATATAGTATGTAGGTTAAACGAATAACTTCAAAAATCGTGTATCAACCTTAATTTTGTAAAGTGGAAACGGTACACTTATTTTTTTTACTGAGTTGAATTCTTTGGGCAAACAGAACGAAATAAGCTACAGACAGTCACAAAGGTAATGCTAATCAGGTTTGTTACGACGATTCAAACATAGTGTCACGTTCAATTAAACGTATTATCAGGTGGTCTCTTGGGGAAAGTAATTCTGGGAGATTATTACATCCAGAGATTTCTCTAACGATAAGCCAGACCTATGTAGAACAGCGGTCGCCATTAGTTAGGTATATAGGCCATGGAATTACTTCTTTAAAATTGCATTTCCAAAAACAAAAAATGTTATAATTGCTTTCAGACAGTTTTTATTTATAAATGAAAGAAATAAAATATTTTTTGTTTAAAGGAAGATATTTAACAAACTTCCTTTCAGTTATGTACACTCAGATTCATAGAAACGGGTCAATGAAGAAAAAACTTGATCCAACAAGTTTAAGGGATGGTAATACTGAAGAATATTACCTAACAACTTGAACAAGTTACATGTTTTTGTTAATATATGCAATGAGTTCATACTATACAAATGTTCGGTTTTTAAAACTTTCTCATGAACCGTATTCTATGTATCCGAGTGTACATTTATGGACTGTGCCGAAATCAATTTCATAAATCAATTAAAATATCCGAGGGATGGCGTCTCTCAACGAGCTCATCTCCTGGGGGAAAACAATTAAGAAAAATCTGTGAGAACTTCAATCCTCACTGCAATCCAGGCACTAGCCTGGTGGTTTTGAGCAATTTAAACCCGATGTCCAGGAGTACAGATTTGACTAAAGCTATCTCCAAATACTAGACTTTGGTAATGACATCATTTCACCTTCTATTAGGGATGGCAATCCACTCGGCTCTAGCGGCGAGTCTAACGCTCGAGCAGTTCTGAGTACCGACTCGACTCGACTGGAGCACCTACTGAGCACCGACTCGACTCGACTCGAGCACATAGTGAGCGCCGACTCGACTCGACTCGACTCGAGTAGGTACTGAGTACCGACTCGACTCGACTCGAGTCTGACCGAGTCGCGACTCGAGTCGAGCGAGTCGTTGACATCCCTACCTTCCATTACCATAAGTTTAATATCTCGCGAAATTGCCATAATGTACAGCAGAATATTTCTATGGAGATATGACGGAGATGTATCGCAGGCGCCTCTCATACGGAATGCTTGATTTAAATTTTCGACGGTAGTTTTCATGACTGATTTTGGCCAGAACTAGCAGCTGTAGCTAAAGCCTATCACGTATCAGGAGTTTCCTTTTAATGGCTTTTAGGCATCTAAGGCTCAGGCCGTGATTGGAGGAAAGGAAAGGATGCAGCAAGCAGTCGCCAAGGGGTCGATTTGAAGGTACAATTTCGGCATTTGAGTGGTGTGACTGAACCCTGAAAATACTCAATCAAGATGGTCGGCCGCTGGGATTGAACCCAAGACCTCTCAATGTGAAGTCAACGCTCTACGACTGCGCTACGGCCGATCGGTGCCACGCCTTAGGGATGATGTTCCTTTACGGATTAGAAACATACCGGACAGGATTTTAGTTGGGATACCATTCCAGCATTTCCCCTAGTAAGCTGCCAAAAACTGAAAACTCTCAGTTAAAATAGCTGATAGGGAGCTCAAACCTGTTCGTTTTCTCAGTGGAGATGAAAGTTCGAACGAAAACTATTGGATCACGGCGGCTATCCTTTTGACTTGCGTTTTGTATTCATTTTAGTCGCTACTGTGGTTTCTACTTGAGTTCAGGATAACACACCTCCCATTATTTGTTAAGTCGATCGTAGTGATCGAGGTTGTCCAGGATTTTCCTCTCTCTCCAAACGAAAGGTGGTACTTTCTAGACTTTTTATATTGTTTGCTCCGGGCCAATGATTGCCGAGGGATATCATCCCTCATACGTGTGACAAATATACTATAGCTATCTCTACAACCTATGTAGTGAACGTTTTTCAAAATAAATGAAGTCGAGCGTTGTTCGTCAAATTCATTCCAAGTAACTTTGCAAGCAAAGATATAATTATCTTATTTTTGTTTTATGTGTTGGGAATTATGAAAAGTAACCAGATCCTAAGCATATGCCCATAAATCATAATTGTTAATGGTTTACAAAATATTAACGCATTCTGTACACTTGTTTCCGTAAACTTGAAACTTTTATGAAAATACTTACCAAGCTTTGTGAAAGCATAAAACAAAATATACACGCGAAGCTAATTTTAACACATTAAACGCCCTTGCATTTTTGAAAAGAGAGAGAGAGAGAGAGAGAGAGAGAGAGAGAGAGAGAGAGAGAGA